>ML793264.1:135097-181858 GCA_009831015.1 Picea engelmannii | reverse complement strand
GTGCTCTGGTTTCAGGAATTGATTGACATACCCTCCTGTGATTAACTTGTTCTTGAACCATTTTTCACCATCACAAAGGAGATTACAGGCTGTTGCTATTGAATCCTCTGTAACCTGCATAATTATATTAGTGATTCAAAACCTCTGTCCATCAAATTCTTTAGAAAATGCTCGAGCTACATCATAGTGGTAACCATCCAATCTAGCGCAATACATATACCATCCAACTTGGTTGAAAACATGTACGACATTTTTGTATGCCTCCATAAGCTCAAGTCCATAGGGTTCCTTTCTATTTACATGTCCACTTTTACCCATATCTACTGTCACGACCATAAGATTGGATTCCTTGATGTATAAGTGGGATATTCCTACTAAATGGAGATAGATACGAGATTTGCTGGCTATATGGGGGAAATTCAAATCGACCAGCTGTAATATGAAACTATAATAGAAAATAATACCACCCGGTTGAAAAGACATCTTGGATAACATATACAGACAGGTGAACATACCGCCACCTTTGTATGCTGTGATGTTGATTGGGTACTTGATAATCACCTTGAGATTTCATTCTTCCAGGTAGGATGATCCACGTCTTCAAACTCCTCCAAAAATACTCGTAATGATGAAAATTAGGGATAAGTGGAAGTTCCTGGAACACCCTGCAAAAACTCTCCTTTGGCATATTTTGGATGGAATTGACTTGAATGTCGTTATCTAACTTTGGTAATCATTAAACATAAGTTATGACATGACATATGACTATGATGGAAAGATTTAAACCCAAATAATGTCATGAGACAATCCTATAAAGATGTGCATAACTCCTCCTATCCCCTTTTAGAAGACTAAGTATCTCTCATTCCTCTCAACATAACATTATTTTGACCCGCATGATAAAGATTTCGAACTTTTAACAACCTAATGATGAGGATTTATAACCTATACAAAATTTTTTAAATGAAGAAAATAATAGATGAGAGATAAAACTTTGTAGAACATAATAGGTGATAACAACGGCTCCATGGGGGATGGAATTCTCCCTGTGAAACTCCAAGAAATTTGAGTAGACCTGTGCCTTATGATCCTTTGAGATTTCTGCCATGTTTGTTCTAAATACTGTAACTGTTTCAACTCCTGAGGTTTGGTAAAACTTTATTCAAAACATATCAAACTGAAAGAATAAAACTAATACTGAAAATTAAAAAAAGAATAAGTTGTAGCATTGCTCCATTGGGATATGGAGTCCTTATTGTCTAACTACCACACCACACCGATATGTACAATAGGATTTGAGGCACTAATGGATTTAATAAAATAATTTCTTCAGAAAACGCCCATTGACTGGGCCATCGAAAACTTCTTCACCTTCCAAATTTTGTAATAGGGAAGTGTTGTTTTCCAAAACCTTATCCACCTTGAATGGACCCAAACATAGGCTGTCAAACTTCCCATGATGGTCTTCTCTACAGGAATCCCATTTCAAAACCAAATCCCTGGGTAGCAACTGCTCTGTTTTTTTATTTTCTGTCAAAAGTCTCTTGAACGTTCTGTTGATGTTGATGTGCCTTCTAAGGAAGTTTCTCTCTTGCTTGCTACAATTCTACAATATGAAAAATTCTCCTGATGGAATCATTAGGTTCAGCTTCAATTTCCTGCATAAATTTTACAACTGGGAAAGAAAGTTGTACTAGAAAGACTGCTTCCATTCCATATACTAACTGAAAAGTTGAAGTTCCAATTGCTCTCTTTGTGCTAAAATGGTCAGCCCACAAGGCATATTTCAACTTTTCATCCCAAGTCCTCTTGTTATCTTCCATAAGTTTCTTAATGATCCTGACCATAATTTTATTCGATGATTCTACCAGGCCATTACCCCATGGGTAATAAGCAGTGGAATGCCTAAGCTTGATGCCATAGTCTTCACAAAATCTTACCATGTTAGCAGATTTAAAAGCTGCAACGTTATCTGTGATGATCACTTCTGGACACCCAAACCTAGATAAAATATTCTCTTCAAGAAAACTCATGATTACCTTATCATTTTCCTCCTTTTAGGTATAGCTTCTATCCACTTCGTGAAGTAATTTGTAGCTGTCAGAATCCATCTATGTTGGCCACTATATGGATAATGAATTTCACCTATGAAATCCAAAGCCCATTGTTGGAAAGGTGCAAATAATTTTACAGGTTTGAGGGGTAAAGGCTTGAGCTTTTGTTTACCAGCAAACCGTTGGCATTTTTCACATGCTCTAACCTTTGCAAAGACATCGGAAAATATACTAGGCCAATAATACCCAGCCCTGAGTATCTTATATGCAGTGGTCTTACAGAAGTGATGTCCCCCACACCATCATGAATCTCTGTTATGATTCTCTCTGCTTCTTCTTCATCAAGACATCTCAGTAAAATTTCAAAAGGGTCCCTCCAAAACAAAGTTTGATTATTCACACAATACTTTACATATTTAAGTTTTAGGGATCTTACTTTACACTTATCCATTCCTAGAGGAGCTTGGAAATTATAAAAAAATAAAGGATATCTTTGTACCATTCTGATTCAACAATATTTTCATTGATATGAGAACTGTTGTTTTTAGGATGTAAATTTCTTGAATTGTTGCAAATGTATTCAACTCCCAGAGCTCTGCAATTAGAATCAACTACCAGCTTATCTAACCCCTGACCTTTGACTAGATTGGTAGGCTTGATTTCCATCTCATACTCAAGCAACTTAGCTATCCATTTAATTCTCTTTCCATCACTGTATGGCTGAGTCAAGATATTTTTGATAGCACTAGATGGTACATATGCGGTGATTTTGGAATTTAGCACATAAACTCTAAAATATTTTAATGATTTGACCAAAGAAAAAGCCTGCTTCTCCATGATATCGTATTTTAATTTAGTATCCCGAAGTTCCTTGCTAAAAAAGGAAATGGGATGTTCAAAAGCCTCAAAATCTCTCTGTAAAAGGGAAGTTAGTAAAGTATCTTGAGATGCAAAATAAAAAATCAGGAACTCTTTTTAAAAAATTGGACTAATTAAAATAGGTGCACCCTAAATATCCTGCTTAATAGATGAAAAAATTATTTAGCTTCTGTTCTCCATTTGATCTCATTGCCTTTTGTTACGAGGGAAAAACTCTCTATGGCCAGGGCAAACCACAATAGACAGGTATGACTGCAGAAATCAACTCAATTCCAACATATGCTATATAAACCAATGTGCAAGCGAGATAAGAAAGAGGCCTACCTCGTTCAAACGTTTGATGACATCCACCATTGAGCACTTCGACCCAAAGCTTTATACCTGCAAAAAGTTCTCAACAAACAAGAAGATAAAGCATATAGTGATAATATAAAAGGTTAGCCCATTAGATAGCATAATTCATTAATAAACATAACAAACATTCCCATGGATAATAATCATATATTTGCACGATATCAATAGGACGGGAAAGGAGTATTTCTATTAATAAATGATCAAAATAAGTGATAAAATTACAGACTTCCGTGTCGGCATGGTTCGGAACCAAGAAACCAAGTTCCTTCCAGTTGGGCCTCCACCACTTCAATCCTCCACCAAAGGAAAGCTCATAGAAAGGAGACAATGAGGTTCTCCAACAATAAGGGAAGATCTCGGGTGCTAAACACTGTGTTCAGAATTAAAGGACAAAGGGATGCAGACTCAATATGAAGTAGTAATTTCCCCAGAATAAATTTTCTCTCAAAGTTGAATGCTTTCTCCTCGTTTCCATAGCTCAGAATTGGCTCATTTATAACCTTCAAATGGAACTGAAGGGCCGAGTCAGAACGTTTCAAGTATATGGAAGGCCAAGGATTAGAGATATTCTGTCATGACATGGAAACCTGACTCCATTTTTGGATGCTCTGGCACAAATCCCGATATACGCGGGATGCAGTGGATCAGCCTGCGTATACGCATGCTGTATAGTAGGCAAGGTGCGTATGTGTGGAAAAATTTGTATTTTTGGCTCTGGATTCATCAAAAAGGGATGCTAAGTCTGCACAAGGAAATGGAAAAAGGCCCTCTGTGCAAGATTGCATAGGGTGAGGAAAATATTGCTATAACAGATGCCCCCTAATGTGAGAGATCAAAGGAGTATCTGCTATGGTTTAAATACATTATAAACAACCCAGAAGTGGAGTGATAGGGACCCAACTGGAAAGACTAGTTGCTTATTACATTCTGTATTGACTTTACATACATGGTTTCCAATAGAATACACTATAGATCCATGTGGAAAATATACCAAACAAGTGTCCATGGCCATGAATAGGAAAATACAAATGCAGTTATATGCCACAAGATGTCATAGTCACAAATAAAGCCTAGTAGAACCAGTCTCAAAACCAATATGAAGATATCTGTATACAATGGAGTACAATTTTATCTCCCATGATCACTGAAGTGATATAGGTACTGGTCCAATGAAAAGGAAGCAACAACTCAAGAAAGATGCGGCCACATAGTGATGTCTTCAAGTCTTCTACACTATCCGCCAAAGGTGCAAGTCTACATCATGTGAATAAAGGAGTTGATGTCAAACACAATGAGACATCGTTTGATTACCGATCATTGAGGTATACTGTTAACAAACACGAGACAACCTACCAATAATGAAACTAGGTATCAAGGCAACGAGTACATTCCTACAAGTGTGAATAAAGGAGTCAGTGTCGAACACCCGAGGAATCCATTGATCATGAGACATTGATGTATTCCCATCTATCAATGGAGAGAGAGCCTGCCACTAATGACTGTAAGCCTCAAGGTACTCACAAAACTCTAGGTCCCATATCTAGAATAAATGAGTTGAAGTTGATGGAAAGAGACCTATTGAAAGGAGAGAATTAAGGCATCTCTCATCAGTCAGCATGAGGAACAAAGCAGGGGATTCATAATTTTGTGGAAATCAGACAAAGAACATGTTCACGAACCAACGACCCTATGTGTCTTTCACGTGTGCCAAGTTCAAGTGGTACACGAAAAATACCCTCTGAATAGTAGCCAATGATGAAAACTGCTAACAAAGGCGAGGAAACCACCAATAAGGCTAATGGAATCCAAGACACTCCACGAATCCCAAAGTGTGAATAGATGTCTTGCCATCAAACACAAGGGAAACCACCCAGTCAACGACCAATGATGAAATGTCAATTGCTGGTTTCAAGGTTATCTACCAATGATGAAAGTAGGGATAGGGTGCATGAAAAGACCACAATATCATGTGATTCTAAGACAAAATGAGGGTAAGGCCGACATGAAAAGTCAAGAGTTCTGAGGAGTGGCCGACACAGGTTGATAGAATTCCTTTGAATAAGAGCATGAGAGATATGGTAGACTTCGGCAACATAGACTCAATGATGTAACCATGAGATGCAGGAGGCATCAATAATGTTCTCCAGAGGGACTGGAAGAGTAACTAGTCGGTAGAGAAGACTCTGTAATGAGATCAACTTCCTAAGGCCATGCTAAACCCAAAGTTATGGTGACAAAAGGACTCAATAACTTTGTGCTCTGTTCAAAGGCGACACAACTGTTGCCAAATATAATATAGTACTCCCTTACCGCCCGTATTTTTTTTGTTTTTTCATAACAAATGAATGCTATGATACATAGGAGGAAACGAGTGTCGCAAGTAAGAAAAACTAGTTCCAATAGTGGAACGTACCTATGCTCAATGCAAGGAAATGCATATAGGAGATGGACACTCGGGGTGATGTTCCCTCCTGGGTATAGGGTGTCAAATTGTGAAGGATAAAAACAAGGCTCTGCTTGGTTGAGGATGCAAAACTGTTGAGGCAACAATTTATAACGCAAAGTGAGAACTGGCTAAAGGATCAATACTGCAAGCAAGGGCATGAGATGCAATCACAACTTAACGCCAAAAAATGTCCCTTTTTATCTCTTTTAATCTACTTGGTGTAAAAAAGGGATAAACTTGTGCCAAATAGACGTCTTTTCAAATCCTATTTACGAGTGTGAAAGAGACAAGTTCACTCGACAATCTTTTCACTTTTTGAAAATGAGTTGGAAAAGAGATTAACCAAGACTCACGACCTTTCAAGTCCAATTTAACGAGTGTGAAAGGGACAAATCACTCGATAATATTTTCGATTTTTAAAGACGAGTTGGAAAAGAGCTTAAATTAAACTCGTGGATGCTGTTCTAAGAAGCATATAATGGGGGAGGCCAAGGCTCCCGTGCAAGACTTCTGTGAAAGTTCAACAACTTACCAAGAGCTGACACAAGCTTGGGAAAACCCAAAGCTTTCCAAGTCGAGGAGGATAAAATACTTGCAGATGTTAACTTATCTATAATATATCGAAGAATTACCCTTATCTGGAAGGGTGTAGAAGAAGGAAGTCGAGGCTCTACAAGATCATTCCAATCAAAGGAAACCACCCTAAGACTTGGAGGGAGCATACTTGAAGAGAGTGGAATTCTCCCTAGTGAATAAGGTACAAAATTAGAAATTCTAAGGACATGGTCGAAGGACGCATCACCCTCCAAAAGAAGAGTAATATTGACCGAAGATTGCATCGAAAATGTCACTTCCTTAGGCTTGTCACTCTCCAAGAGAAGAGTGGGATCGACCGAAGATTGCATCGAAATGACCACTTATTCAACCATTGGTTGAATAGAATGCGAGAAAACAAGGTCAAGAGATGCATCACCCCCAAAAATAGGAGTGGTGTCGATCAAAGATTACATCGACACGACCGCTAGTTGAAGAGGATGCGAGTCAACAAGGTCAAGGGATGCATCAACCCCTAAAGGAAGAGGGGTGTCAACCTAAGAATGCATCGACATGACTGCTATATCAACCAAAGAAGGTTGGGAAGCCAAAAACGACTCAGAACCTGAAGGGCCCCTGGGAAAGGACCATGCTTCTTGTACCACAACAGTAGAAGGGAACAAACGAGTAAGGTGATCTCCTTTTCAAAGTCTACAAAGGAACTTGGGATTACATCTTACATGTCTAGGTTTCTCAATCGTATGAATTCCCCCAGCATGACTTGTAGTGGTTGGTGACATGCTCCCAGCATGAATTGCAGTGGTTGGTGACATGCTCCCAGCATGACTTGCAGAGGCTAGTAGAAAATTGCCAACATGATTGGAAGAGGTTGGTGATGAACCCCCAACATGACTAGCAGAGGTTGGTGATGTATGTCCAGTGTGACTAGCGATGACTAGACTCGTGCCCCCAGCATGACTTGCAGTAGATAGTTGCTAGTCTTCAACATGACTAGCATAGGTTGTCGACCCATCTCCAACATGACTAACAGAGGTTGGTGATATAATTCTAGTATGTGGCTGATCCTCACAAGACATAGTCGAGGAAGGTATGGTCCAAGGATCACTGAAATAGGAAGTGCGGAAAGGAATGGACCTCCCTGTCGAAACAATCTTACTGGACATGGCGTAAACGTGGTGAATCGATGCCATGAAGTCGAAAGTACCCATAAGGGAAAAATACATTCTGACACCGATATTCTCAGTTGCCGGGTGAGAATTGTTGATCACATGGATCGATGGTCCAATGGATGCATTAGGACTATAATACGCAAAGGATAACTGATCGATCATCATGATCTTCCCTTCATGAGGAAAAAAAAGAGTACAGAAGATGGATGATACGATGACGATCATAGCATAAGTCCAATTGCGACCTAGTACCAGGTTATAATCAAGATGCGCATCAACTACCTCTACCGTCTTTCCACCTAATTGGAATGGAAATGCAAGAAGAATACCGTGAGGGCAGAAGGAATGACTTTCAAAATCAGTCAACATGTCCAATGACTTGGAAAGAGTCAGAGAACCGAAAGCTTTCCAACAGACCAGGGACATCATGCAAGTAGCAACACCTTCATCAACAACCGCACGTTTGATGGTATACTTTGAGTACTCCACATGGATTTGAAAAGCCACATGGTAAGGCAAGTGAGGCTTCATATTCGTGACATCAAACTTGATAACTTTTGAGCCACTGGGCTCTAGATCTCCTAAAGAAGAGAGTAAGGAATTCCTCTGTGAAGGACACATATGGAGTACCTCCAAAGCCGACATCGCACAAGGGGTTTGACCCAGGTCCTCAACAATAGAGTAGTTCTGGGAGGCTCTAGCATTAGTATTGTGGGTAGAGCGCTTGAGTACTCCTTTCGGAATACGAAGCGGTGGCTCTGGTTTCTCCATCTGTAAATTTGTCTCCGAAGGAGGAGGAGGAGGAGCTTCTAGACCAGGATTAGCTTGTGAAGAGCTATAATCTCGAGATCGAGTGGCTACATATATTTTTGCATCAACCATATTGATACACAAACGGTCGCGATCTTGTGATGATGGGTTTTGATTCCCCCCGACCACATTTCTGGCATTTGAAGAGCTCGAGGCTAAGTGTTGGTTATGTGGGAATGGATTCTTCATCATGGCGGGTAGTATATTTAATAGCCTCGCAACTTCCGCAAGTTTGGGGCATAAATGGGTAAGGTGGTCATCAATACAAAGTTTACATGGAAACTTCACCTTACACTTTTCTTTCTTGCCCTCTCCAACATTACTTTTCGGCTTCCCATTATTATCATTGTCCTTGGGTTTATTACCATTTTTCCCACCCTTATGATTGTTTCGACCTTTCCTCTTATTCCCCCCTGGTTGCTGGTCACCATTTGGGTTTGTCAATGATTGCACGAAATGTACATCCACCGAATGAGTGGGGTTGGAAGACATAGATGAAACTGGCCCTCCAACAGACTGGTTTAGAGACAAATTCTTCAAGTGGCTTGTCGTCGAGTCTGCGGATCTTACATTGGCGGAACCTATAATGGAATCGGCATGAGGTCTGGGATTTTATCTAGGGTCATAAGTTGACCGCGGTGCATTCGAAATAAGGTGGTATAACATCCCAGACTAAGCATATATCAAATCTAACTATTGGGCTCTAAAGATAGATTCTTTCTCAGTGGTGACCCCGGAAGTAGCAACGTCCTTCGAGATAGGAGCGTGCAAAGACTTAAGGAACCATTCTAAAAGAAAGGCCGAGGGTATAGGGGTCTTAATCAACCTCTTTTGTCTACGCCACTCTTGGATATGGTCTGAGATATGAGTGGCGGTATCCTGGCGTAAAGTCAACAAAAGTTTGAGGCCAACATCGTAACGGATGGGAAACTAGAAGTGGTTAAGAAAGACCATCACCAACTGATCAAATGACAACCATATGTCCCCCTAGGTAGCTCAACATACCATTGCACAACAACTCCAATAAGAGTGCATTGAAACAATCTTAATTTAATAGAATCGTCATTAAGGGAATTCGATGAGCACCAAAGGTGAAAGGTAGTGACGTGATCAACAAGGTCCTCTCCATTCTTACCTTCGAACTTTGGGATGTTTGAAGGAAGTTTTGTGGGGACGGGAGGCCATGTAGGATCATGACTTATAGGGTCATTCATTAACTTAGACAATTTTGGCAGATTAAGCGTGGCCAGAAAAGGGAGACGGGGCTGCGACATCTGGCCCCAACCTCCCGCGAAAGATTGTGCGTGTAGAACTGCAGCCCATCCAGGGTTCTGGTAAGAACCATAGCCCTGTCTGGAATTGTAAGGCCCTCCTCTAGGCTGATTCTTATAAGGTGGGTTGGGCATCATTCTGGTAGGAATGTTCTGTTGAGGATTATAAAAATTGCCCCCAGCCGGATTGGATCTAGGTTGGGGGTTATAAAAACTTCCCCCAGCTGGATTAGATCTAGGTTGGAGGTTTCCCAAAGCATGAGATTGACCTCCCCCGGGTGGGAACCCAGAGGATTGAAGTGGATTCGTCATGCAAAAATTATTGGTCGGAATCGACACCGAGGAGGTAGGGGTATAGGCCAGAACTTGTCCGCCAGGTTGGTTGTTCCATCCAAAAGTAAAATGATTAGACCCATGGTTAAAAGCAGGGATACCTCCTATATTAGGATTCATTTGAGGGATATTAGAAACACCAAATGGAAATGAAGTGTAAGGAGGTTTAGTGCCCCCAAGTCCAATGCTAGCATTAGGGCCAACGGTTGGGATGGCATTCGAAAACTGCAAAGTAAAGTTAGACATACCATAGGAAAATGGACTAGAAGCCATAGGGATGGATTGAACATTGTAACCCGGTGAGTGACCAAGAGCCCCAAGAGGGTTCGAGGCAAGATATGAAGCATTAACTATAGGCTGAGCCATAGTAATGATAGGTGCCTCCGGCGCTGTGACTGTGGTGGTTACAGGAGTCGAAGGGGTGCCATTAACTATAGTGGGTATGGGAGTCGAAGAGCTCCCAATGTTCTGAATATTAGATTCAATACTCATCCTTGTGGAACCACAAGTCTGAAAAGTGGATGTGTGTGTACCACGCCTAATAACTCTACACCTTTTGGAAGGAAAATAATCAAAATCCAGTGGTAACTGTAACAACTGACGGGACCGGTGGGGATGCTGGTCCGACTCCACGACGACTTATGACTCTAAAAATAAAAATATATCCTAAGGCCAACTAGTAGTCAAAGAGCATACCAAAAAGTCAAACGACCAATATGCATGCAAACAGGCTAAAGTGGCTGAGTGGCCTCCCTCCATAAAGAAGGTATGTCTCGTCCAAGAGGGACTTGAGAGTCCCCACTAAATATTGGAGTTAACAGAATCAGTTATAGGGGCCCTCGTGGGCTTAACAACCAATCAGTCAGACCCCCCCGGAGAGGTAATCCTCCATAAAGGTTGTGTGATGTCCGACCCCTATCTGAACCAGGGTACTAGCAGAATAACCCCTGCAAGTAACCTATGAGATACCTAAGTCAAGCAACTAATAAACCACTATATAACCGATGCACAAACGAGTAGTCGTAAGTCTGGATCACTGTATGGGTAGGGTAGAAAAGCCCGAAACCTTGAAAGCACCACCTCTCATGGAGGTATGGGAACTAGAAAGATCCCCAGATACGAATAAATCCACATAAATATCTCTGACTCCAGGCGAGTATCCGGGGGATATCCTTTCAACCAACTTCAAGCGACCTCGTGATTAACTCCGGTGTGAGCGGAGCCTCCTGATATTACCAATTATATAATGGACTTCTCAACTCCCTTTCTCAGACACATATGTTGATTTAATTGCCTTGGAAAAGTTTACTCACAAAATCCTATTCCAAGGCACTAAATCCTAGACTAGTTTGTGCACCCTAGAAAACAAAATCGTGACTAATCAATTTTAGTTTAAAGCGTAAATTTTCTTGGCCGTGATTACTCAAAAAGGTATGGAAGTGAAACTCATGATGTTACGACTCTAGAAAAACGTAAGTATGAATATAATGAAAAGTCTAACTTTAACTTTTCAATGAATGATATGCTTATAAAAACAATGCAATTTTCAATTTCAACTCTGCAATTCAAAAGTAAAATGCAATCTTTCACTAAATGCACTAAGCTAATGATAAAGATTCAAAAGACAAAAAATGCCAAGCAATGCAAAATGCCTATTTTTTTGTATTTTCAATATACTAAAAAGAAAATGCATGGATTGATAAGCAACCTGATGTATAAATTCTACTGTGTATAAACGAAATAACTCAAGCAGAATACCAAGCAGCAAAGCACACAACCCAAAGTACAAGGACAATCAAAATGAAAAGATGAGAAAGACGTCGCCCAAAAATTCAACTCCAGACAGGCTTCCTGTCATCCCAAAGACACTTAACATGCACTACATTGACCTAATAAATCTCAACAATCATCAAATCCCACCCAACAATCACCAAACCAAGAAAATAAGCAAGGAAATAATGTGTACGCAGCTGTTCAGGCAAATAGAGAGTATATACGCAACTTGCAGTGAGACAACCAACGTATGTACGCGACAGTCAAGGCAAAAGATGCGTATATTCTTTGAAACAAGGCCAGGCAAGGGAGAAAGGCTAAAAACTCAGACCCAGAGTGACCAAAATCTGTCAAGCAGTGATACGATAAGAATTAAAAAGGAAAGAGAGAAATGCAAGGAGAAAAATTACTCCAACCCTTAGAATTAAGATCTATCCCCAACGAAGTCGCCAATTCTGTTACGAGGGAAAAACTCTCTATGACCAGGGTAAACCACAACAGACAGGTATGACTGCAGAAATCAACTCAATTCCAACATATGCTATATAAACTAATGTGAAAGTGAGATAAGAAAGAGGCCTACCTCGTCCAAACGTTTGATGACATCCACCGTTGAGCATTTCGACCCAAAGCTTTATACCAGCAACAATTTCTCAACAAACAAGCAGAGCAAGCATATAGTGATAATATAAAAGATTATCCCATTAGATAGCATAATCCATTAATAAACATAACAAACATGCCGATGGATAATAATCATATATTTTCACAATATCAATAGGACGGGAAAGGAGTTTTTCTATTAATAAATGATCAACATAAGTGATAAAATTACAGACTTCCATGTCGGCACGGTTCGGAACCAAGAAACCAAGTTCCTTCTAGCTGGGCCTCCACCACTTCAATCCTCCACCAAAGCCAAGCTCATAGAAAGGAGACAATGAGGTTCACCAACAATAAGGTAAGATCTTGGGGGCTGAACACTGTGTCTAGAATTAAAGGACAAAGGGATGCATACTCAATATGAAGTAGTAATTTCTCCAGAGTAACTTTGCTCTCAAAGTTGAATGCTTTCTCCTCTTTTCCATAGCTTGGAACTGAAGGGCCGAGTCAGAATGTTTCCAGTATATGGAAGGCCAGGGATCAGAGATCTCCTTCCGTGACATGGAAACCCGACTCCATTTTTGTATTTTCTGTCACAAATCCCGATGTACGCGCGCTGTAGTGGAGAAGACTGTGTATACACATGCTGTATAGTAGGCAAGGTGCGTACATGTGGAAAATTTTGTATTTTTAGCTCTGGATTCATCAAAAAGGGATGCTAAGTCTGCATAGGGAAATGGAAAAAGGCCCTCTGTGCAAGATTGCATAGGGTGAGACAAATCTTGCTATAACACCTTTCTTCAACATGCCAATTATGTGTTTGACCAGTTCAACAAATTTGGGAATAAACCTTCTAAGAAATTTTATCTTCCTAAGAAAAGACTGGATTTTTTTCTTAGTTCTAGGGATAGAAATATTTTGAATGGATATCACTCTAGCATGATCAATTTTAACTCCATCAACACAAACAATATGACCTAGCAATTTCTTGTTCTAAAGAAAAATGATATTTTTTTGGATTTAAAGAAAGACCATACCTTTTGCACTTCAGAAATACCTATCTCAAATGGTGTATATGCTCCTCATCATATTTATAGAATACAATAATGTCATCCAAATATATGACCATAAACTTATCTTTCTCTCCCACAAAGGCAATAACCATTGCTCGTTGAAAAGTGGCCCCAACATTCATCAAACCAAAAGGCATTCAAGCATACATAAAAGTACCCCATGGTGTTGCGAAAGCAGTCTTCTCCATATCATCTGGATGAACAACTACTTGGTTGTATCCAGAAAAACCATCAATCATAGACAACCTGCTAGATCCTACTACCCTCTGCAAGATATGTTCCATTTTGGGAAGTGGATAGTTGTCTTTCTGAGAGCACCTGTTTAAATTTCTGAAATCGACACAAAGTCTTATTTCACCATTCTTTTTTCTCACTGGAACCAGATTTTCTATCCAGTCAGAATACCTCAAGGGTACAATTATATTAGCATCTAGAAGTTTCTTGACTTCCTTCTCCATAATAAGTAACAAAAGAGGATTAATTTGCCTTAACTTCTACATGAAAGGCTTTACATTCTCGTTCAAAGGTATCTTGTGTTGAATGATAGTTTCATCAAAGGTCCTAATATCTTCATATTTCCATGCAAAAACATCAATGAACTCTTTCAACAATTTTTCATATTTAGCTCGGTATTTAACTGACATAAATTTTCATAATTTAACATGCTTGGGATTGGCAACAGTCCCAAGATTACAATTAGTCACTTCTGCTTCTTTTTTTGGATCAGGGAGCTTCATAGGAATGCCATTATGATAAAAAATTCTTTCAAGAGGTACTAAAAATTTTGGGATATTATTAGTGGAAAATTGCAAGATCTTATGCCCAAAAATCATATTACGAAAATTTAAATTCTGGTTAACCTCATCTAAATCCTCATCTTGGTCGATGTGAATTGAAGAAAAATCATCTGTAGCTTCAATGGACTTTTTGATTTCAGAATCTTCCTCAAATACTCTCCAATACTTGACATTATCTGGAATATAAGGCATGTACCTAACCTCTACTTCATATTTCAGCTTTGGGGGTAAAGGAGG
The DNA here is from genome assembly GCA_009831015.1 of Picea engelmannii. NCBI lineage: Eukaryota > Viridiplantae > Streptophyta > Pinopsida > Pinales > Pinaceae > Picea > Picea engelmannii. The sequence goes on along the minus strand of ML793264.1, from coordinate 167,504 downwards.
TTTAAAAGTACTTGCTGCCACAACCAATGAATCAACCTGCTCATTCTGATTTCTTGGAATATATACAATGTTAAAAGACATAAAGAAGGCTTCAATGATGTCCCATACCTTTTGTAGTCTTTCAACCGAATATTCTTTGTTTGATATACATCTCTAACTTGTTGTACAATGATCTCAGAATCCCCATGAACCTTTAAATTCTGAATTTTCATTTCCTTAGCTGCCCTAAGACCTAACAACAATGCCTCATACTCTGTAATGTTATTTTTTGTTTCAAATTCTAATTTGTAAGACAGAGTAATGACTTCATTTTTAGGAGAAATCAACACTAGACCTGCCCCTGCACCTTCTCTGGATGAGGCTCCATCAAAATATAATTTTGACAATAGATTTTGATTCTCAGAAAACTGTGGAACAACAACTGGTTTAGTTAAAGGAAAACACTGTTGGACAACATCATCAATATGGAATATAGAGGATCCCAAATCCACATCAACTGCATAGATAGGGTGATTTATAGAATTATCACTATCACTGATAATATATGCCAATTAAGATTCATGATAAAGTATTCTAAATTTATGATCTATCTGATATCTAGGGATATCTCAAAACATACTCCTACAAGCCCCGAGGGTGAATTTTTCCTATATCTATTGATACATAAAAATAGAAAACAATTACAGTTTAGATCCTATAATCTAGGCAACAACTTTGCATAGAGATAGGTCTTTTGTTGACTTGATTACACATGGCTGGTACGTTGCATCCTTCCTGAGATCCACCCGATCCTCTGTCATCCATCTATTTCAACACTTTGAAAACTCAAAAATAGATGACTGATATGTATTGTCATCCACCAAAAATAGGTTGTAAATCAAATTTAAAAGGGATATCATACTCTCTCTTCATATTCCATATAATATTTACCTCATCATATGCTTTTCCCATCACAAAAATGCAATTCTTTGTCTTCTTCTGCAAAATCAGCTGCTATAGGTGTTTCTGTAGCCCCAATATTTTTCTTGTGAGGAGTGTTGCGAGAACTTCTTGTAGTGCTCTTTTAAAATCCAATTTTAATATCCTTCATGCCTTCTTTTTGCCCAAGTTACAACCAATCATTACTCATAGGGAGATAATATCTTAAGTGCATGAAAACAAAAAGGCTTTCTTTAAGAATCCATCATCTTTTAGTCAAAAAATAGGTTTTTCATAAACACTTAAGTTCTCAAATTGAAACTTCTCCTTGGAAAACAAATTTAGCTTCCTCAACTAACATATCCAAATTGTTACCTCTCATTTTCTTTGTTTCAGACCGAGTTATCATTTTCTTTGGCTTACCATCTTAAGATCTGGTCAAAGGTTTTGGGCCCTTCTTGCCCTGTTTACTCTGTTTTCTTGCAGAAACTCTATCTTTTTCTGTAGGAGCCTTTTTGTTTGATGATAGATCCTCTTTCTTAAGTTTCTTCTTCTCAGTTCTGATTTTAGAAACCTTCTTTCTTATTGATGGCTCCACATTATGGTTTGCAGGCTCCTCATTGATTACTATAACCTTATCTTTGATTGCAGGGCTATACATGGCTTTAGATTTCAATATGAACTTTTTTTGTGGCCTATTACTCCTTTTCCTTATCATAATTTTATATCTATCAACATCATCTTCAAAGGAAATAGAACTAGGGGGAACAATATTTGGAATAGGTTCTTTAGATTGTACAAGACTTGAACGTGCCTCTACAGTCTCAGGTTCTTGAATCTCATTCAACATCGTAGGTTCTGCTAACATTTTACTTTTTCTAATATAAACCTTTTGTGCACGTGGGAAAGGATGCCTACCTCCACCCAGTGCATGAGAAGATCCTTCACCTGTTTTCAAACTGGTTGGGGTAGCCTCGACTTGTTCACCTAAAATATTCAATCTGGTTTTTCTTTTATTATTTATTGAAACATCAGGTTGATTTGTACTTGATGATGCTCCTTGCATTGGCTCAACAAATTTGTCAGTCAACTTTTGGGCAGGAGGATGAACTTCTGTTTTAAACCATGACTGGATCAAGAATCGATCCCATGCCCTCTGTCTTTTCTCCAACTCTTATTTAATGAGTATCTTGATTAACCCTTGATGATAGATACAATGTGGGGCAGTCTTGTGATTTTATTGAATTTTCATGGCCATTTTATTAAGGTCTCTTAAGAAACAATATGGTAGGCTCATCCTTTTAATTCCTGACAAATGAAGGAGGAATCGAAGATGAAACATGAACATTGTCATAAAACAACTTTCACATGTAATATAGTGTTTTAGCATCTGCAAAGCCTCCAACCATTCATCAACTATCCAGTCCTTAGGAGTACCCTTGACTCATTTAGGATCTCTGTGCTCTGGTTTTAGGAATTGATTGACATCCCCTCCCGTGATTAACTTGTTCTTGAACTATTTTTCACCATCACAAGGGAGATTACAGGTTGTTTCTATTGACTCTTTTGTAACCTGCATAATTAGATTAGTGATTCTTCAGCAAATCCTTCAGCAAATTCTTGAGCTACATTATAGTGGTAACCATCCAATTGAGCGCAATACATACACCATCCAGCTTGGTCGAAAACATGTATGAAGTTTTCATATGCCTCCATAAGCTCAGGTCCATATGGTTCCTTTCTGTTTACATGACCACTTTTACCCATATCTACTGTCACAACCAAAAGAATGGATTCCTTGCTGCAAAAGTGGGATATGCCTGCTATATGGAGACATATACGGGATTTTCTTACGAGATTTGCTAGCTGTATGGAGGAAATTCAAATCAAGTAGCTGTAATATGAAACCATAATAGAAAATAATACCACCGGGTTGATTTTTTTTAATTTTTAAATCCCATCCATGTGACATCTTGGATAACATTTACGAACAGGTGAACATACCGCCACCTTTGCATGCTGTGATGAATGATGTTGATTGGGTACTTGATAACTTTCTTGATATTTCATTTTTCTAGGTAGGACGATCCATGTGTTCAAACTCCTCCAACAATACTCGTAATGATGAAAATTAGGGACAAGTGGAAGTTCCTGTAGAACCCTGCAAAAACTCTCCTTTGGCATATTTTGGATGGAATTGACTTGAAAGTCATTATCTAACTTTGGTTATCGTGAAACATAAGTTATGACATGACATATGACTATGATGGAAATATTTAAAACTAAATAATGTCATGAGACAATCCTATAAAGATGTGCATAACTCCTCCTATCCCCTTTTACAAGATTAAGTATCTCTCATTCCTCTCAACATAACATTATTTTAACCCACATGATAAAGATTTCGAACCTTTAACAACCTAATGATGGAGATTTATAGCCTATACAAAAAATTTTAAATGAAGAAAATAAGAGATGAGAGATAAAACTTTGTAGAACATAACACGTGATAACAATGGCTCCATGGGGGATGGAGTTCTCCTTGTGAAACTCCAAGAAATTTGAGTAGACTTGTGCCTTCTGATCCTTTTATATTTCTGCCATGTTTATTCTGCAGATTGTAACTGGTTCAACTCCTGAAGTTTGGTAAAACTTTATTCAAAACATATCAAACTGAAAGATTAAAACTAATACTGAAAACTGAAAAAAGAATAAGTTGCAACATTTATCCATTAGGATATAGAGTCCTTATTTCCTAACTACCACAACACATTGATATGTACAATGGGATTTGAGCCACCAATGGTTTTAATAAAACAATTTCTTCAGAAAACACCCATTGACTCGGCCACTGAAAACTTCTTCACCTTCCAAATTTTATAATAGGGAAGTGTTGTTGTCCAAAACCTTATCCACCCTGAATGGACCCGACCACAGGCTGTCAAACTTCCCATGATGATCTTTTCTGCGGGAATCCCATTTCAAAACCAAATCCCTGGGTAGCAACTGCTCTATTTTTCATTTTCCGTCAAAAGTCTCTTTAACATTCTATTGATGTTGATGTTCCTTCTCAATAAGTTTCTCTCTTGCTTGTTGCAATTCTACAATATGAAAAATCCTCTTGATAACATCATTAGGTTCAGATTCAATTTTCTGTAGAAACTTTACAACTGGGAAAGAAAGTTGTATTGGAAAGACTGCTTCCATTCCATATACTAGCTAAAAATTTGAAGTTCCAATTGCTCTTTTTGTACTAACACGATCATCCCACAAGGCATATTTCAACTTTGCATCCCAAGCCCTCTTGTTATCTTCCATAATATTCTTAATGATCCTGACCATACTTTTATTGGATGATTCTTCTAGGCCATTACCTTGTGGGTAGTAAGCAGTGGAATGCCTAAGATTGATGCTATAGTATTCACAAAATCTTACCATGTTAGCAGATTTAAAAGCTGCAGCGTTATCTGTGATGATCACTTAAGGACACCCAAACCTATATTAAATATTCTCTTCAAGAAAACGCATGATTACCTTATCCGTTTCCCTCCTTTTAGGTATAGCTTCTATTCACTTCGTGAAGTAATCTGCAGCTGTCCTAATCCATCTATGTTGGCCACTATATGGATAATGAATTTCACCTATGAAATCCAAAGCCCACTGTTGGAAAGGTGCATGCACTTTTACAGGATTGAGAGGTAAAGGCTTGAGCTTTTGTTTACCAACAAAACTTTGGCATTTTTCACATGCTCTAACCTTTTCACAAACATCATAAAATAGACTAGGCCAATAATACCCAACCCTTTGTATCTTATATGCAATGGACTTCCAGAAGTGATGTCCCCCACACACTCCTTCATGAAACTCTATTATGACTCTCTCTGCTTCTTCTTCATCAAGGCATATCGGTAAAAATCTAGAAGGGTCCCTCCAAAAGAAAGTTTGATTATTCACACAATAATTTACATACTTGAGTTTTAGGGATCTTACTTTAGACTTATCCATTCCTGGAGGAGCTTGGAAATTTTTCAAAAAATAAAGGATATCTTTGTACCATTCTGATTCAACAATCTTTTCATTGATCTGAGAACTATTGTTTTGAGGATGTAAATTTCCTGAATTGTTGCAGATGTAGTCAACTCCCATAGCTCTGCAATTATAATCAACTAGCAGCTTAGCTAACCCCTGACCTTTGACTAGATTGGTAGGCTTGATTTCCATGTCACACTCAAGCAACTTAGCTATCCATTTACTTATCCTTCCATCATTGTTTGTCCGAGTCAAGATATCTTTGATAGCACTAGATGGTACATATGCAATGATTTTGGAATGTAGCACATAAACTCTAAAAGATTTTAATTCTTTGACCAAAGAAAAAGCCTACTTCTCCATGATATTGTATTTTAATTCAACATCCTGAAGTGCCCTGCTAAAAAAGGCAATGGCCTGTTCAAAACACTCAAAATTTATTTGTAAAAGGGCATCTGCTAAAGTACATTGAGATGCAAAAGAAAAATAAGGAACTCTTTTTCAAAATCTGGACTAATTAAAACATGTGCATCTGAAATAGCCTGCTTAATAGATTGAAAAGTATCTTTAGCTTTGGTTCTCCATTTGATCTCACTACCTTTCTTCAACATGCCAATTATGTGTTTGACCAGTTCAACAAAGTTGGGAATAAACCTTCTAATAAAGTTTATCTTCCCAAGAAAATATTGGATTTATTTCTTAGTTCTAGGGATATAAATATTTTGAATGGCTATCACTCTAGCATGATCGATTTTAACTCCATCAACACAAAGAATATGACCTAGAATTTTCCCTTGTTCTAAATAAAAATGATACTTTTTTGGATTTAAAGAAAGACCATACCTTCTGCACTTCATAAATACCTGTCTCAAATGGTGTATATGCTCCTTATCAGATTTAGAGAATACGGTGATGTCATCCAAATAGATGACCATAAATTTATCCTTCTCTCCCACAAAGGAAATATCCATGGCTCGTTGAAAAGTGTCCCCAACATTCATCAAACCAAAAGGCATTCGAGCATACATAAAATTACCCCATGGTGTTGTGAAATAAGTCTTCTCCATATCATCTGGATGAACAACTACTTGGTTGTATCCAAAAAAACCATCAATCATAGAAAACCTTCTAGATCCTACTACCCTCTGCAAGATATGTTCCATTTTGGGCAGTGGATAGTTGTCTTTCCGAGAACACCTGTTTAAATTTATGAAATCGACACAAAGTATGATTTCACCATTTTTTTTTGTCACTGGCACCGGATATGCTTTCCAGTCCGAATACCTCAAGGGTACAATGATCTTAGCATCTAGAATTGTCTTGAATTCCTTCTCCATAATAGGTAAAAAACGAGGATTAATCGGTCTTAACTCCTTCTTTAAAGGCTTTACATTCTCCTTCAAAGGTATCTTGTGTTGAATGATAGTTTCATCAAAGGTCCTAATATCTTCATATTTCCATGCATAAATATCAATGAAATATTTCAACAGTTTTTCATATTTAGCTCGGTATTTAACTGCCATAAATTTTGATAATTTAACATGATTGGGATTGGCAATAGTCTCAAGATTACAATCATTCACATATGCTTCTTTTTCTGGATCAGGGAGCTTCACAGGAAAGTCATTATGATAAATAATTATTTCAAGAGGTACCAGACCTTTTGGGATATGATTAGTGGGCAATTGCAAGATCTTATGCCCAAAAATCATATTATGAAAATTTAAATTATGGTTAACCTCATCTAAATCCTCATCTTGGTTGATATGAATTGAAGAAAAATCATCTATAGCTTCAATGAACTTTTTGATTTCAGAATCTTCCTCAAATACTCTCCAATACTTGACATTATCTGGAATACAAGGCCTGTACCTAACCTCTACTTCATATTTAAGCTTTGGGGGTAAAGTAGGTTTAAAAGTACTTGCTGCCATAGCTAGTGAATCAACCTGCTCATTATGATTTCTTGGAACATATACAATGTTAAAATACAGAAAGAAGGCTTCAATGATGTCCCATACCTCATTTCTATAGTCTTTCAACCGGATGTTCTTTGTTCGATATACATCTCTAACATGTTGTACAATGAGATCATAATCCCCATGAACCTTTAAATGCTGAATTTTCATTTCTTTAGCTGCCCTAAGACATAACAACAATGCCTCATACTCTACAATGTTATTTGTTGTCTCGAATTCTAATTTGTAAGACATAGTAATGACTTCATTTTCAGGAGAAATCAACACTACTCCTGCCCCTACTCCTTCTCTGGATGAGGCTCCATCTAAATATAATTTCCACAACAGATTTTGATTCTCATAAAACTGTGGAACAACAACTGGTTTAGTTAAAGTCAAATACTGTTGGAAAACATCATCAATATGGAATATAGAGGATCCCAAATCCACATCAACTGCATAGATAGGGTGATTTATAAAATGATCACTATCACTGATAATATATGCCAATTGAGCTTCACGATAAATTCTTCTAAATTACCCTCCAAAAATAGGTATAGTAGCATAAGAGAGATGCATTTGAAGAAATCTACCAAGATTCTTACACCAAGATCTGGACAAAAACATATGAAACCTAGGAGGGATATCAACTACAACAATATCCATGACTAAAATTTTGGCTGGGATTTGGGATAATGAAACAACAAGGTCTTTGATAACCCCCAAACATTTGAATTTTTTGGAATCAAAGGAAAAGAGATCATGGTAAGATTTAGTGATCTCTAAGTCTAATTCTCCCATGACAACCTTTAGCATAATATTATGGGAGGCTTCATAATCTAACGGGAAATTATGAAGAATTTTGTCATGAATGTTTACTGAGACATAAAAAGGGGGACTTGAGTCATCCCTCTCTTCTACAATTGGCCCTAAGACAATAGTTAGTTTTTCATATTGGAGATTAATCACATCAATAGCATGGTCTATGACAGAAGAAGGTTGTAACCATTTCAAAATCTTACTCCCATAAGAATTATTTTTAACCAATTCAGTCAAAGGAATAGGAATTTTGATCTTACTTATCTCGTGTTCTAAACTGAAAGGAGATGATAAATTTTCTGCTTTCGGGGGTGTTTCTTTCATAGCTGGTTGTACTTCCTTCCTTTTAGGACTTTTGCTACCTATCTATACTGCAGGGGAAACATATTTATCTTTTTGAGGAGCTGATTTAGTAGGAACTTGTTTGGATCTTGGATTGTACCCCTACTGATATGTGTTACAAATCATGTTATCTGGACTTTCCATAGATCGTGCATTCAATGAATCTTTATATTCATTCTGTGTTATGTGACTGACAACAAGGTCATCTCCAAACAAATGAATATCTAATCCTCATATACCTCTTCAACTTCTTGATTTTCCTCAATATAATTGTTCTACAAGGGTGTCTGGATTTTCTGATCATCATTTTTCTTCTTATCCCTTTGCAATATCTGAGGTTTATAAGGTCTTCTATATTGATTTTTGTATTTCGATTTCCTTCCAGAGGTGTATTCCTTTTTTCCTTGTCCAATCTAAGTTTATAAAACTTAGATGACATTTCCTCCATCTTTCTTGCCATCTCCTCCAAGGAAATATTCTGGTTTTTGGTATTTGATGAAGAGGACTTATATTATTCCTTTTGCTTTCCATTATTTGAACTCTTCTTGAGATGTTCTGATGATAGAATGTTGGATTCAACTTCTAGAGTTGAATCTTGCATAGCATCAAGAGTGGTTGATATTCTTTCCCTTAGTAGCAGACAAAAATCAACATCAAAGGCATTAGCATAAGTGACCTTTTCTATCCTTTCAACTGGTCTAATATCATTTGGTATCTTCTGGTACATCCAATTAAATCTCTGAGAGAATCCAGAGACACACTCACCATTATTTCTCTGAAGATTGTTGAATTATGTCATGCAGTACAAGTTATCTTTCTTGTCTCCCCACTTTCTCAAGAAGGTAGCATCAAGATCTGTAATGGTAGTAATGGAGTTAGCTCTTAAGTTCCTGAACCACTTCCTCACTTCTCCATTTAAACTTTTGAAAAAAAGCCTCATCCATACATCATCATAATATACTTGAAAATTGTCAGCAAAGGAGTAAAAAACTATCGAATGTTCCTCTGCAGTTGTTTCTCCTTCATTTTCAAACCTTGGAAGGTACTTCATGTAATCATTACCTGGGAGAGGATAGATATTATTTGGCAATACTAAAGGTGCATATCTTGTAACCCTGATGACATCCATTGAATTGGGTGGTGCTGCACCTGCCATTGTTTGACCACCTAAAGGTTTATTTATATGTGGTGACTGTGGTGATGAGGGCTTAGGGATATTCACTAATTGAATCTTTGGAGAAGACTGGAGAATTTCTTCAACAAGTTTTTCAGTAGCCAAGATATTAACTTGGAGGTTAAGATTGGGTTTCTCTTCTTGAATTTCTTCAAGAATTGGGATTTTTCTAAGGGAATGTACTCTACTCCTTCAAGAAATTCAAGGGTTTCTTCAGATTTATATCTACTCTCAAGCTAGGGTGTGTAAAATAAATTTGGTTGAACAAATTCATCTTTCCCCAAGGTGGATTCTTCAGAAGGAGGTAAAATTAACAACTTCACAGACACTGATTTGTGAAGGGTTTTAGATTGTTTTAGGATCTTCCGAGGATCTGAAACAACAAACACATTTGAAGATTCCGGATGGGCTCTATTCCCCTTTCTCTTTGGAGCCAAAGTGTCTTATGTGGAGTCACTAGGTGAAAATATATTGCAGTCAACTTGTGCCTAGTTATAGTTTCACCCTATACAACTAGATCTGTAAACTCTTGTCGTTCTACCCAAGGAAAATCTCATTATTTCATTCCCCGACAACGACGCCAAAAGATGTTAGTGCTAGAAGTCAACTCAAGACTGCTATTGAGTCACGCCTAGCTCATCTTGTTTCAAAATGCACAACAATTTTTATGAAGATGGATAAATCCTTGCTTGGTTTGAAAGGGAATAATGATCTGATCCGTTAAGATCACTTACCTAGGTGCAACAAGTTGGGTAAATAAAACCAATGGCTAGAGAATTAAATTTTTGGGTGATTTGATTGAGAGAAGGGAAAAACAAAACTAATAAATCTACCAATAAAAAAATATTTTCCTTAATGTCCTTATGCAGTAGAAGAATAAACCTTTATCTAGAAATCATTCCAAATAAGATTTAAGAAGAAGAAATACCAATGTGGTAAAGATTACTGAAAACCCTTTAAAGCAACCTTCTCAGCACATAAGCATTTGTCATAAGCTCATATAACATCAACATAGTGTTTCATAGGAAAACAAGAAGATGATAAACAAATAAGGCACACAAACTAACCATTAACTTTATTAGCAGTTGAAGTCTTTACATAGGCAAGATGAATAAAAACAGACTTTAGATATACAATATCAAGCCAAAAACAAGGATCAAACCCTTTGGCTTACCATCTTCAAATCTGGTCAAAGGTTTTGGGCCCTTCTTGCTCTATTTACTCTATTTTCTTGCATAAAATCTGTCTTTTTCTGTAGGAGCCTTTTTGTTTGTTGCTAGATCCTCTTCCTTAGGTTTCTTCTTCTCAGTTCTAATTTTAGAAACCTTCTTTCTTGTTGATGGCTCCACATTAGGGTTTGTAGGCTCCTCATCGATTACTATAACCTTATCTTTGATTGTAGGGTTATACATGGCTTTAGATTTCAATCTGAACTTGTTTTCTGGCCTATTACTCCTTTTCCTTATTATAATTTTATATCTATAAACATCATCTTCAGAAGAACTATAACTAGGGGGAACAATATTTGGAATAGGTTCTTTAGATTGTACAGGACTTGAATGTGCATCTACTGTCTCAGGTTCTTGAATCTCATTCAACATCATAGGTTCTTCTAACCTTTTACTTTTTCTGATATAAAACTTTTGTGCATGTGGGAAAGGATGCCTACCTCCACCCAGTGCATGAGAAGATCCTTCACCTCTTTGCAAAGTGGTTGGGGTAGCCTTGAGTTGTACACCTAAAATATTCAAACTTGTTTTTCTTTTATTCTTTCTTGAAACAACATGTTGTTTTGTACTTGATGATGCTCCTTGCGTTGGCTCAACAAATTTGTCAGTCGAATTTTGGGCAGGAGCATGGACTTCTGTTTTAAACCCTGACTAGATCAAGAATTGATCCCATATCCTCTGTCTTTTCTCCAACTATGATTTAATGAGTATCTTGATTAACCCTTGATGATAGATACCATGCAAGGGAGTATTGGGATTTTCTTGAATTTTCATGGCCATTTTATTCAATTCTGTTAAGAAATAATATGGTAGGCTCATCCTTTTAATTCTTGACAAATGAAGGAGGAATCAAAGATGAAATAGGAACACAATAGAAAAACGACATTCACATGTAATATAGCATTTTAGAATCTGCAAAGCCTCCAACCATTCATCAACTATCCATTCCTTAGGAATACCCTTGGTCCAATTGAGATCTCTATGCTCTGGTTTCAGGAATTGATTGACATCCCCACATGTGATTAACTTGTTCTTGAACCATTTTTCACCATCACATGGGAGATTACAGGCTGTTGCTATTGACTCCTCTATAACCTACATAATTATATTAGTGATTCAAACCATCTGTCCATCAAATCCTTCAGCAAATGCCTGAGCTATATCATAGTGGTAACCATCCAATTTAGCGCAATACATATACCATCCATATTGGTCAAAAACATGTCTGATGTTTTCGTATGCCTCCATAAGCTCAGGTTCATAGGGTTCCTTTCTGTTTACATGTCCACTTTTACCCATATCTACTGTCACGACTAGAAGACTAGATTCCTTGCTGTAGAAGTGGGATATTCCTGCTATATGGAGACAGATACGAGATTTTCTGGCTGTATGGAGGAAATTCAAATCGATTACATGTATTATGAAACTAGAATAGAAAATAATACCGCCAGGTTGAAAAACTATTTTTTAAAAACGCCATCCGTGTGACATCTTGGATAACAGATATGAACATGTGAACGTACCACCACCTTTGCATGTTTTGATGTTGATTGGGTACTTAATAATTGCCTTGAGATTTCATTCTTCTAGGTAGGACGATCCACGTCTTCAAACTCCTCCAACAATACTCGTAATGATGAAAATTAGGGACAAGTAGAAGTTCCTGTAGTGCCCTGCAAAAAATGTCCTTTGGCATATTTTGGATGGAATTAACTTGAAAGTCGTTATCTAACTTTGGTAATCATGAAACATAAGTTATGGCATGACATATGACTCTGATGGAAATATTTAAAACTAAATGATGTCATGAGACAGTCCTATAAACATGTGCATAACTCCTCCTATCCCCTTTTACAATACTAAGTATCTCTCATTCCTCTCAACATAACATTATTTTGACCCCCATGATAAAGATTTCGAACCTTTAACAACCTAATGATGAGGATTTATAACCTATACAAAATTTTCTAAATGAAGAAAATAAGAGATGAGAGATAAAACTTTGTAGAACATAATAAGTGATAACATCATCAATCTGAACAACTTTGTGTTGAGGGATTTTTTTCTAGTTTTGCTCCATTTGGGAGAGAGCCATTTCCTGCTAAAAAAAATTAGTCGTTTTCTACTAAAAATTGCAAGTCTTGAGGAAATGCAAAAAGGACAAAGTTGGGAAATTCAAATTGATGTTGAAGTTGGATGGAGCATCAGATCTTGAATATGAGAGTTTCTCTTTATTCAAAATTAGTAATAATATCAACGCTCGATATAAAATTTTTCCTGGTTCTTTCCAGATTTCTTTCTACAAGAGGCAAAAGTTAGCCATTGAGATTGTTGGTGCTAGTGAAACATGTGCAAAAAGGGGAAAATTGTTGATTTCAGAGAGCCATAAATTTTAGCTTTGAAACCAAAACAAGGCATGAGCATATCCATTGGAAAGGTAATCCAAAGGAAAACATGAAAAATGGATTCAATTCTTAGAGGAAGCACCTAGTCGTTTTATAAAGTTGCAGGAAAAAGGGAAATTGGACTCTATGAACCATGCAATTGCTCAATATGAAAGTTTTCCAAACAATGCCAAATTTTGGAAAAACATTTGTAGATGATAGAGGTACATGCCAGATGTGAGTATTGGGTAGAGAAGAGTGAAAATAATCATGATGGTGCATTTCTAGTGATATAGAGGAACATTTGAAGTGCATTAGCTTGACAAATAAAAAAGGTATGAATTTTTAATTACATGGTATTGTTGATGAACAATGGAACACTCAAGCAAGGAGTGTTGTGTCAAGGTATTATTAACAAGAGGATAAAATGACATAAATGAATATTGTGTGGGTTTATTGCAGATTATAATTCCAAGGTCCAATGGACATGGAAACAAGACATATCTTGTAGATTTGGCTGAGACAATAAAGAGCTACATAGGGAAGTGTAGAACTAAAGAGTAAGAAATGAAAGGTTGATAAGGGATTTAAAAGAGAAGAGACAAAATTAACATTCAGTTCCTAGAGAGTTTGTTGGAAATAGTGTTGTCATTGATGTCAAAGATAGGGGGAGACTGTGAATGGCTCTAAGCATTGATGAGTTTCTGTGTACACTAACTGATAAGTAGCAAGATTCATGAGTGAAGGCAATATGACGGTGTACCCAAATGAATTCAGGATGGCAAAGTATAAGGAGGAGTTGTGCGATTGGAAGTTAGACAAAATGAATGTGCAAATAGAGGGATGAGATCAAGGAGGTGAATAGCTTTGAGGCTATATGGTTCCTTATTGATGAGCGATCACAATTTGTTTAATTTTGAAGGCGCAAAGAAAGTTCTGAGAATGCATTGAAGGTGAGGGAGATAACAAATGTGAACAAGATCAGGGGAAATTATAATAAATCAATTGTCTATATGTAATTTATCCCTCCACTTGTATGCAAATTATTTGATAAAGGGAAGGGTGGCCCAAAATTATATATTGTGGTTTTTGGCAGTGACACATCAATCCCCCCCCCTTCAAATGATTTTCAAAAACACTATATGACCCCCCCGAAAATGTGAAAAAGTGACGAAGTGACAATGAAGCATAATGATGTCAGGTGGTGGTACTGGTGAGGAGGTGATACATATGGCGCAAGATGATTGAGTCTGGTAAAACAACACTCCATATCAGGATATCAAATATCGAAGATCAGATAGGAGTGAGGGAAGGCCCTATGGGTTGGTGGACCTTGTGGGACGATTTCTCAGTGACCCGATTAGCTTATCATCAGTGACTCAGTAGTTAGAACATAGAGCATAAACAAGGTTCCATACCAAATCAGAGAGAAAACATAATGTTGAAGTCTTGAGTGCTCGGTGGCCGATGCCACAATATTAGTACCATGATAAAAACCATGTATAGTGCCCGTGTCATGCCATGTCTTTGTGCCATGTCATCATGGTTTCCAAACATGGCTAGAGGACATGATGATGTCAATAATCATGTCCTTGCCATGTCACCTAACACACATGGAAGAGGTCCACGTGGAGGCCATGTCTATTGTACCGCATCAACATGATAATCAGATCAGTGAAAACAATTGAAGGTGCATTATTGAGGATCTGGTGAGCCCGGTGGTATGGAGTCCTAGTGGTTGGGACACAGTGTAAAGTGATCCCAGTGGTCCGATGTCTTAGTGAGCAGTGTATACTAGATCAAAGAAAAACTTGAAGATGCAAAGTTAAAGGCTCAAAGGTCCGATGACCCAGTGGTCTCGGTGCCCCATTGGTATGGTGCCCCAATGGGAAGTGTAACTGGACTGGAGTGAAAGGATGAAGGTGAAACATTAAAGTCCCGATGGCCTAGTTAATCTGATTGATCGGTGAACAAGACCATTTGACGTTGCATATCGACGGTCAAGATCAAATCAAGGAATGATTCAATGGTTTCTAAGTGTTGAGGTCTGTGCAGTGTGTTTCAAGAGCTCCAATGACCTAGTTAACTCAGTGAATAGTGAGTTGATTGCATGGGAAACAAGAAAGAAATTGGGACCAATTCCAAATTTTTGAAGCTCGATTTAAAGGAAGAATCAAGGGATTTGGAGCCGACCGCATGAGATTTTTTTTTTTTGTTGGTATGTGGACAATACCTTGAGCATACACACTTGTGTATGAAGCCTATATATAATAAGGCCCCCAAAACCAATTTTGGGTGTGGTTGAATGAGTGAGTTGTTAGTGTGGAATAAAATCTAAGGCTATGAGGCTCGTGGGAATGGAAGGAAGTGAAATTTAATGGTCTAAGGGTAGTAGGGAGGTGTGAGGACAAACAAGGAACTTCTAATGTTTAGTTGTTTTTAAACATGTGAATAAGTGACATAGTAGTTTATATGCAGATGAAAGCTTGAAGTGTTGTATGGATGGTAGTTTAAGAGTAAATTAATCCTAACAGAAGATTTGAAGATTGGTATCTCCTGCAGGTTGGTGCCTACAAGTATTGCAGTTGTGGGTTGGTGCCTACAGGTGTTGTTGAGTTGGTGTTCAAATAAGGAGATTGGTGTTTCCAACATGTGGGTGTATGCAAATATTGTAATAGTAGGTTGATGCCTACATGTACTGTTGATTTGGTGCTCAGTTGAAGGGATTGGTGTCTCTTTTAGGTTGGTGCATATAAATATTGTAACATATTGGTTTCTGTAACATGTTGTTTCCTGTGAATATATTTTAATACAATATTTCCATGGTTTTATCCCAATTGGATTTCCACTTTAAATATTTGGGTACTGTGCACTGCATGTTTGTGTATGTTTATTAGTGATGATAAAGTAATAAATTGATAAGTGTAATACTGTAAGAAAAAGAAAAAGCAGTCTTATACTGATTCACCCCCCCTCTTAATATAAGTAAGTGTGCTAACATATTATGAATGACTTTCAAACACGAATCAACAATGATTCTCACATAGGAAATGAATCCAACGAGTGAAGAATGTCATTAATAGGAACAAAAAGGCAAGGTAAGCTTCCATAGCCTTGAAGGTAGAAATGTAATGATGGTTTCAAATATAGATACAAAAGAGAACAAGGATCTCATAAGATAATGAATGACTCACAGGGATGGGTAAATCATCTCTCGAAACTAGCCTATGAGGACTTATAAGGGTTGCTAGTTATGAACTGGAAATTATGGTTGAAGTATCCATAGAAATAAATCCCCTTTTGTTATCAAAGTGTGTAGTGGAAGCAAGGTACAAGTGAAAAGAATTAAAGGGAAATAATAATGAAGTTCATTCACTTAAACATTCTAATGGAGAAATATAACATCCCATGGGAGTATATTGGTCTTGAGTGGATAGAATAGGGATTTACAGTGAATCACTCAATGAATTTTTTTATCTACATTTGTTGATCAAAGTTAGTATATACATATCCATCCTTAGTCTTATTCTTTTCTTCTGATGTTCCTTGTATCTTCTATACTTAGCTATTTTTCCCCCTTTGAAATGTGGGTTTCGGATCAGGCTACCATCAAGTCTGCAAGTTCGCAAAGTCACAAACCCGCAAGTCTATACTTAGTTTCTTTACTTACCTCATGATCTCGAAACTTAGTTATTTTTTTTGTGTTGCGGAAGTCTCATTGTGGGAGACCAATCCACTCCTTATCCCACAAATTCCCATGTTACGCAACCCACAACACTCATAATGACCCCTTATACTTCCATGTCATGCATAATGCATCACTTACCTTTTAATACTTAGTTGATTTTCTTAAATGCGGATGCAAGAAACCTTCCATTTCATTTCCTTTTTTTCTTAGACCCATAGTCCCACAACCCACAATCCCACGTCTTGCAAAATGACTTATCCACTTCTGCAACCCACAAAAGTGACTTTTCTTATACTTAGTTTATTTCACCATTGCAGATGCGGGAGTCCCTCCTTATATTTTCAACTCTCCATGCTCGTAGTCCTACATCCCGCAGTCCCACACTCATCATATTGCGCTTTCCATTCTCCACTTTGCATTCCCATACTTAAACATTTTTCATGTTTCTTAACATCATATCACCATCCCCAATGTCAATTAATTCCCCTCCACCATGTCAACCGCCACTTGTGTGAACCTAAATATTTTTATTAAGTGGTGTAGATTTCGTAAAGGCTTTGAAATTAATTCAAAATATGACCATGCAAACTAGCAACTTTGGAATAAGAGCTACATCAATTGATAATCAAGGCAATATGTGGTAAAATTAATAAAGAATTAAAACACCATACTGTAAAAAGATTATATCGATGGGAGCACCACCTATTCGTAACAAAAGAAATCAATGTAAATACATATCGAGTAAAAGAAAGGAATTTTTTTGCAGAGACACACTCAACACTCTTGGACAAGAATATCACCAATTCCAATGGTCGCACGCCTATAAGTGGTATTTGGATCTTCCCCCACGTAGAGAAATATTTAAACAATGTTTGTAGTTCATGCATAACATTGGTTGGGTGTGTACCGAGGTAGAATAATTTAAAGAACTGGTACTTTGGTGCTCCGATAAATTTGACACAGAGAAAATAATTATTCAAATCCAAGGGAAGCCGCCAATTTATTTGTCCCCCTTGGTATTCAGGAAAATGATGCGACTTCCAAACCCCACTATGTTGTTTAAGAATGATGAAGTAGATGATTTTTCAAATAAAAATAAGGAGGAGAAGAGCTCCTCTAGAATTATCTCACTAGCCTGAGAATTGACAACAATTCCACTCAAGTCAAGGTAAGTTATCTGAAATACCCATAAAAAGAGTTTGTATGGATTTTTTCCCAAATTATTGGACTAGAGTCCATGACCTCTGTGCCTAAATACATTGTGTACATTCTCAACTATGTTTTTCATGAAGATGCCATGATTGAATAGGCCCAGATCATCTCAAACAAGATTTCGTTTCAATTGGGTGGCCGAAGAAAAACTTGAAAATTTTACATGACTTCGTACTTGGTCTATGTTATTGCTTAGTGTCACATATTTGAAGGCTTTCCTAGAGAAAGAAATTCTAATTTTAAGCAAGAACCAACTTTCGTCTGGTACTTGAATTTATGGAGACATGAAGCCCAATATAATTTTTACGCGGTCCAAAATGGTTTTATGTCTGCATTTAAGAAATTGATTCATGGCCCATTTGCATCGAGGTTGTCACTGGAGGCTGCATCCTTTCTTGCTGAGAAAGGAATTTTTGAAACTTTGGAGGAATTTAGTATTTTGAGACTATTTAGGTTCCAAGGGAAACCCTTGATATTACCTTTCTATGCGTCTGATTGACTTTTTTTCATCGAAGCATGTAGACAATATAAGTAATGGGCACACTTTTTCAACAAAAAAAGAAAGACACAATTTATTCCATTGCCATGGAGGGTTGGGGAAATATTTGTCAAACATATTTCCCATTTAGATGAATTTATTGATCAATTGTATCAACGTGGTATAAAAGAAGCACAAGCCATCAAGGGTATTGATCCTAAAAACACATTTTTTGCACACATGTCTCTATTCAGATATTCATCATATTTTAGTAAGTCAGAACAATTCAAAGAAGGAGAGGCAGACAACCAAAATATCTTTGAGGCCTCTGTTGAAGAAAACTTAATGACATTAAAGAATTGGAAAGCACTAATGAGTGCTACAGGTAGAAGGGTAGAGAGACAACTAGTGAGAACCCTAGTTCACCCAATATATCCCAAAAGGGTACTTCAACAAAAATAAACCTAGAAGTATTAGTCTAGAACCGGGAAGGACATATATCAAAAATTTAGAAGACAATGGAGATAAAGACCCTACCAAGAAAACAATGGAAAAACATCATATTGTACACACTTCCATATAGATAAAAAGGGAAACTAAAAAAAGGGGACAATATGTACCTAAAATTGAAGAAAGTCCCAAATCCATGGAAGTAGATGATGTAGTAGAAGAACCTAGCTGGTTGGAGAAGATATTGATGGAAACTAGGGAAATTTCTAAACATATGGCTTTGAAAGAGCTATAAATATTTGAATAAGGGTCTATTTCACTACACCACAATAATTCTAAGAAACTGTTAATAGAAAAATTAAATATGAAGAGTAAGAAAGTTGTTGAGAAATGGAAATTAGAAATCGACTTTCATGGGATTCCACCCTCGAAAATCATGCAATTTCATGATGCAACCGGGGAGACATTGAAGGAATCCATTTTTTACATTGAAAAAAATAAAATATTTTTAAAAGAATGATTAAAGGAATTAGAGAAAGCTCTCATTCGAAAACCATTATTTGTCGAACCAATCACTGCAATTAATCCAGTACTTACTCTTGAATATGTATCGAAAAGAAACTCCAAATTGAAGGGTTCATCTAGTTTATTGATGGTTGTAAGAAAATATTTTGGAGACGGTATCTAGAAGAGAATAGACTTAATCCTTGAAATTTGAGAATTAGCATAGAGCTCAACTAGCTTTTCAACAAAGAATTTTCACTTTAAGGAATATCTGCACAAAGACTTAGAAAACGATGAAGGATTTTATAAAGAAGTAGTGGGAATATTTACAATGAAGGTTTCAAGCTTCAATGACACACACATAAGAGAAGAAAACCTTCCCTCCAAAATTCGAATGAAACTGATTAATGCTTGCTGGATTAAAAGAGTCAAATGCCTAAGAGAATTGTTGCATGAGTGTGATGTTGTTAAAATTAAGAGGGGTGACATATTTTTGAAACTTGTTGATCTTACCAAAGAATTAGATGGCCCACACTTACTAATCGATACAATACTTTTGTCAAAAGAGAAACTATTAGAACAATTAGAGGCATTAAAATTTGCATGGGATAATGAATTTAGTGACTCGGATGAATTCTCCGAAAAAGAAGTAGAAAGGTGGCTTGTTCAATATATAAATAAGAATGATGATATTTAGGACACGTTGCATCGATTAAGAATTGATTTAATATAAGTGGAGATGATTGATTCAAAGTAAAGATCAAGCATGAAATAATGATTGCTCTGATGAGGGAGTATATTTAACAATGATTAACAAAAAAATTAGCTAAGATAACCGAGAAAAATAAACAAGAAGCAGTTATAGAAGTTATGCCACCTCCAACACAACAACAACACTATAAAAAATATGCCTCCAAGAGAAAATAATGGTTCAGAATTTCCATCGCAATAAGTCGAATAGTCACCTTGTTCTTGCCTTCACCATTTTTCTTCTTCAGTCAATTGTCATTTTTCCTTTTCTATTCCCAGCAACCCATGAAACCTAAGGCTGACCCTTGATTGTTTCTTTTGTCTTCTAGGTCTCTTTTCATTTTATGGTCCATGGGAGCCCCATCCCAGTCCTTTTTGAAGGACAAATACAATTTAATTTTATTGTAACCCCATACATTATTGCTTATTTTATTAAAGACATATATTATTTTTGAGGCTCCCAGAGAACTATTTTGGGACATAACATTGTTGATCTCTTAGACTTTGATTTTTAAGCATGAGATTTCAGATGTGTGTCTAAAAAAATATTTATTGCATTTAATGTAATGATCGTTTAGAGTTCTCTATTATGCGTGGTCCATAATTTCTTTTCCTTTGTTGAATATTGTGTATTACTTTAACAAATGTTGTGATGGAAATGTCGTCCTATGATAATGTATACTCTTTTGGTTTATAAATCTTGTAACATGGTGTAAATATTTAATTTATGTGAGATACCTGGTCCTTCTCAAGTATTCTTTGCATGTGACTATTTATTTCAAGAATAATGCCTAGTCCCCTTTGAGACATTTTTTTGTTCTTGTATGTTATTTAAAATATAGTACCACCTCTTTAAAAATGTAGGGGGATTTATCATCATGAGGTTGAATTAAATACTGTAAGACAATATTTTAGATCAACATTTTTGGCGACCATATTGGGGAACTAAACAAAAGGCTAGTTTCGTACACCCAAAATTTTAATGTCTCTACCAGAACCCAACTAACCCCAAATACAAATTGGACTTAGAGATCAAAGAAGTGGCTTGCACCAGTTTTATGACCTAAAAATCACAAAACAAGGTGTCATGAATAACTCGAGAGAATTTGGTAAGTTATTGATCAAGAAGAAGAAAGAGTAATATATTTGAGACAAAGATGACAATTGAAAATTTTATAAAAAATGGAATCATACAAAGGTCCATTAACAAGAAGTAAAAGTAAGAAGCTTGAGATTCACTGAGTAGCTAGTGGTATAATAATCATGGGCGATCGAGAAGAATAAATAAATGAAACTCCTAATGAATGAATAGAAATAAATGAAAGACAAAGAAACCCTAGAAGAAGAGCTAAGTCTAGCCCACTCAATTTACATGTAGAACAACATCCATTGCGAACCCTACCTCAAGGATTTTTACTTATCTTTTCAAGTGATGGGATTATGGATCCAAAAAGGAATATGGATTAGTTCCTTAGTATTTTTGATATTCATTTGATTGAACATGATGATGCAATTGTTATAGTATTTTTGCAAACTTTGATAGGACCAACTTATGAATGGTATCTTTCTCTCCCAACTCAATCAATTAGTTCATTTGATGATATAGAATATATGTCCATGAATAAATATGCATAGACTATTTCATAGCGTACTTTTCTTACTCAATTCACCCAAATCCATCTCGAAAAGGGTGAAAGGGTCAATGATTTTAACTTACAGTTTTTCAAGACATTAAATCAAATCCCATACAAGCAACACCCAAATGATCCTATCATATTTGGATGTTATAAGAATGCCATGACCTCAAAATTGAATTATGCAATAATAGATTCACAAATAAATACATTAAATGAGGCAATCCATAAGGAAACATAAATGGAAGAGTACATGTTAGAGACTAATGTTTATTCCAAGATTATTCTTGGAAAAGTGCAAAGACAAATGACCAGTTTGTCAATATCACCTTAGGGACCATAGCTGAAATCTGAAAAATGAAAGAAAAAGAAAATGAACACACCATCCACATAAATGAATACAAGGTGTGACCCGAGAAACCCTATATGGGAGAAAACCCAAATAAAATGTGAGGCCTATGCTCTACTCTCTTTTCTTCAATTATAAAATGAAAGTACAAAGAAAGGGGTACTACTCACTATGGAGTTACCTTTGAAACTGTGGCCTAAATGACTACTACAAAATATTCTACCGCCTTCATATGCTCTAATATCCCACTCCTATATTCTCTCCTCAACAGTGGAACAAGTACAATACTAAAACAATGGAACCCCTTCTCTTCCTAGCAGCCCAATATTTAACATACCCTAATAGTAGTCTAGGGTCAGGGTTAGGGTTTTTGCATGCCTCAACCCTCAATTAATGTTAGGGTTTTGGAACCTATATAATATTATTTAGGTGACACACATTAATATCTCAACATGTGTGAGTAATGGGTGTTGATGTGGCATCAACTAAGTACCATGGTGGTCAACAAGGTAGATCAACTTATGGGAGGCATAAATTATGCATACAAACTTAGATTGAGATGATTTTTTCATTGTTGGAAATATTTCAATTTCCAGAAAAATATTAAGTGTTGCAAGCTATGTTTGCAAAGTTTTGACTAAAAAATGTGTCGTTTGATGCCTCAAATTGGCTCTGGAAGGTTTTGAATCCCAAATCTCCAAACTAGAACCTACCACTAAAATGGGCCATGCAAGCTAATTGTTCCAATTTTTCCACCTAGGAAGTACAAAGATAGATGAAAAATTATAAAATGATCCATACCAGATCACATAATATGTAGAGATGGACAAGAAGAAAGGACAACCAAATGGTTCCAAGTAAACCAAGCACCAAGACACTTCCAAGGAGGAAAAGACTAAGTGGAAAGGAGAGGATAAGAAGATGGTAACCACTATACATCAGTGAAAGCATCCAGTTGTTGGTGCATAAGGTCCATGTGCACTTTTTGTTTATACACACTTTCTCTTCACTTCAGTTCTTTCATGCACATTCATCGAGTTAATATTAATTAGCTTCACATGACTTGATTTCACTTGATTTATGGAGAGATTCATGTCATGCACAACTTTGTTGATGTTTCCCTAATCCATAAAAGAAAATACATTGTATTTTTATCACATATATTATTTACTTTTCTCTTAGAGTGAGATTTTAGTTAATGAGACAAAATGATACCTATTACATCCATCTAGTTTACTTCTTTGATCCACATTCTTCCTTTTTAGACACTATGTCTTGGGTGGTTCCATAGCCATAGGTAGCACGGACTTGTAGCCATAGGAAATATATATCTATAGTTTGATTATGCAATTGAATATCATGTGGTATTAGAGTTGAAGTTTATCTAAAATGAAGCTTTGTTGTAGAGGTTTTTCTTCACATGTTGAGTATGATCTTTGTTGAGGGGTTTGGATTCTCAATGACCAATAGTAGGGATCAAACTCAAGGATGAGGCCCACCTAGACTCATCCATGTTTCGTATGGAATAATCCTCTGGGTTAATGGTAAGATAACCATTCAATGGGATTTATGATTGAGTTAAAATGTTTCTTCTACTCTTTTTATGTTTTTCATGATGTAGTTAATTAATATAGAAAATAAACCTAATATGAGAAGTTCGAAGAAGTCTGCTACCAAAGGATAACCCTCAGGAACAATCAATGAAATTAACCATCATCTTTGAGATATCTAAGAAATAATTCTATAAATAAGCATTACTAGATGATCACCCTTAGGAAACATAAAAATGAAAAAAGAGGAAACCTCTGCTCCCACAAGATAACTCTTGGAAACAGTGGCTGGAAATAGCCCTGTACTTGTAATTTTTTCTTTTAGAAGATATTTCTACAAAAAGATACAACTAACAAGATATTCCCAAGAAACACAAAACAATTTTCCATTTACTCCATCATGGATTACGGAAATAATTCTACAATTATTAATGTACTAAATAACAAAACCATGATTACAAGAAAGATGATAAATTAATTAATAAAACAATACTAAAGATAACACCTAGCAATTTATACCTAGATAAACTAAAAATGAATTTGAAAAAATCCATGCAATTTGCATCTTTAGTGAACAATAGTGTTACTAAATCAGCCATGCAAAAATCCATGCATTCAACCACATATTCATTTAATTGTCAACTTCAATTCATGCATGTTCAACCTCATAAATCTTTCCTTTATTAAGTAATTCAACATGTTGTTCTTTCATTAGCAATCTCATGCATGCATCTTTAATTTGATTTTCTATATTAGACACAATGAACTCCATCCGATTTGTTCTTTAATCTTCATTAATCATCTATTTCTAAAATTGAAATGGTGATGCGCCCAGTCAAGAATTCTTCCAACTTTGTTCTCATGCTTTTTTTTTGTTAGTTGATAGAAATCTACCAGTTTGTAGCATACAGCATTGAAATTCTTCTCACCATACCATATGATTTCCCTTCCATGTACCTGGAGCATACATATGTGTATTAGAACTAAAAATATCTTCTCGTAACAAATTTATTAGATACAAAAAAATCATTGATCTTAAAACGAAATATTCAAGCCACTTCTCTGAGCTTGATTTCCTTTATTTCACAAATCTGAAATAAACAGTGCCAAATAAATAAAAGTTTATAATAATTTTTTTTTATATCTTGATGATACCTTTCCAATGATATAAGGCATTCTCAAAACAGGGATTGGAATCAAAGTTATTGCGAAAATATCGTAATTTTTTTGCATACCGTATCTTTATTTTAAAAATAGAAAACAAATAATGTAGAATAAAGGAAATATTATACCTAAAAAGTTGTAGAGATCGATGATACCTTTCCAATGGTATATGGAATGCATCAAACATAGTTCAAGATCAAAAGTTATCGCAAAAATATTGAAATGATATTTTCTCTCATCAAAAAACTTTTAGAACGTTTTTGGTGCTTGGGAAAAATGTCACTTTCATCTATCAGGGTTTTGGAAAAAGTAATTCAGGGTCTGAAAAGAAGTTCTAACATTATCTATAGTAAACCTCCAAAAGAATATTCCTTAGGAGGTTTTTTTGGAGCATCGGGAAACGTGCTCATGAAATCTTATTGTTGATAGTCGATTTGACCATCGACACGCTTTGTCATATTCATCAGTATCGAAGAAATATCTAAACATTACCAAGCTATCAAGACCTTTTCTACGTTATAAAAACTTTTGTAGGTTTTCCGTACAAAAAATGATGTGGCAAGTAACATGGAGCCATATGGTGATGCGACATATGACGTGGCATAATGACATGGTAAGTGACATGGACCTATACAATTGGTGATGTGGCAGGTGATGTGGATCCATACGGTCATCGAAGCAGAAAAAATTAATGCATAAAGCTTCAACGGTCAAGATTCATCCTTGTTGATAATTGAACGGTTGGGATTTACCTTTTGATTCATGGTTTATCGACATCGATGGAGATGTGTCATCCCTTTTGTCCTCAACTTATAAGATTTCTGTCGACGTCGATGGCTCATTGGAGACCGAGAATATATCTTTTTCATTTCTTCCGTTCTTCATATAATTTTCACCGATACTCTATAACTCATTTGTGATTGGTGGAATATGTTATTCATTACCTCAAAACTCTAAGGAATTTTGCAGATGACCGATGGCTTATCGATGATTGGAAGAATTTTTTACACTTATATTTCAAACTTACTGGACTTCCCCCTGATGTTGATAGCTCATTGATACTTCTTTTAATACTTTCATCAGGGTCGGGAATTTTAGGATGTTTAAACTCTCTTTTCATGCCCCGATCCTCAATGATCTTATCGATACTTTTCAAAAACTTTGGTTTTAAGCTCTTTTTAAACTATTTCTTTTCTTTTTCTTTTTTTATGCAAACATAAGAATTCTTGTGGATTGTGTTTAAGTTTTTAGATATGAAGTAAAACGAAAAAAAATGAAATAACTTAAGGAAAACAAAAAATGGAACACAAGGAAATGAAAATTGATAAAAAGAGAAAGTGATGCCCTAAAATTGAAATTTTTTGAAAGGTGTGTTTTGTACTCGACAAATGGTGATTCATTAGATGAAACATATTTGATTATACCTCTGATAAAAAAAAACCAATTTCCAGTAAATATAGACTTAGAACAAAAATAGAAAACAAAAACCACCCTTAGATCCTTCTATATGCAATTTATAAATCATTTGTTTCCTTATCATGGGGATCTGGTTTTGACCAAACACAAAAGATAAGTCTTTTTTATCACTGACCTACACTTTGAGTAAGAAAATGAATTAGATTCGACTTCTAGTATTATGGTATTATTTTGTATAATATCTAAGTAATCTTATCACCCTTTTGGTGTCTCTCCGTTGTCAGCGAGCATCCATAGCTCCGGCAGAGTCACCCCGATATCACGAACCTTGCTCCGCTTCTAGTCAGCGTTCATAGCCCCAGTAAAGATATCTTCATTTCCTCGTTAACAAACATGTTCCACAAAGTTCTTTCTCCCGATCTTTTTTTTTTTTATTAAAATAATAATTTATTGTTCAAGGAGGAACATGTGAACAATCATTGAATTTTTGAGGGTGATACCTATTATGAAGATATGAATAAGGCCCTAGGATTTAAATCTTACCCATTCTAAAAGAATAAATACATTCATAAATTTCTCTTTCATCATTTAGATCATGATTTCTAGAGTATATGACTTTTTCGATCTCTCCATATTTGATAATAGTCATTACCACCACCGACAAAGCATTGTATTTTTTCAAAATCACATACAAAAGAAACTATAAGTAATTTATAGCTCCTAAAAATTATTTAAGTAAAAAACAAACCAAAATCAAACATGCAAATCATCCAACAAAACATTATGAATACAACCAACAAAATCAAAGCAAATGCGTTAAATAAAACCAATAAAACCAACTAAGGTGAATGATTGAAACAAAACAAAAGACTCTTATGCAAAATAAATAAAAAACCTATGTAAAAAGAATTGAAAGTCATAAACTAAATCATCATCTGATTGGATTTTATTCAAGAGACCAAAATTGAACCAACATCTTATTTAGAAAATAGGAAAAAAATAAAACTAAGCAACTCTTTAGCCTAACCTACAATGGCTCAACCGATACTATGTGAAATCAAAAATCCAATGTAACCATTTAATTACTTCACTGTAAATCATGGTATCAAGGCATTGTGTAGGTTTGTGTAGCTGAGGCATAAGGTATTGTTTGATTCAAATAATTAAAACATTATGCAATTGGTTCAGAACATAAAGTATTGGATACTTACGGGTTTGAGAAAATTGTCCGACGAAAGATAAATCCAAGAAGTTTCCAATGATATCATTAAAACAATTTTGGTAATGTTGGAGTATTAAAAAGGAATGCACATCTAAGTGATGTACTTGCTTATAGATATTATTTTGTGATTCAAAAATAAATCTAACTGATAATTCTTCTCAGTTCAACCCACTACTTCCGTCGTTATGTATGGTGATGGGTTGTCTACTTGTTTTTGTCCCTCCATGAAGAGTTGAAATTTTTTCCTGTACTCCTTGCTCTATATTTTTTAACATTGCCATATATTCAAAGAGATTAGTAATTCTAGGTTGGATAAGTTCCATGCATGATATATCAAATCTCAAATTAAATTCTCGAAAAGAAACATAGTCATCAAAAACAAGACTACCATAAATAAACGTTGTTTCCTTATATTCTAGAGATTCTAATTGCAAGGAGTTATCAAAATTTTGCACATTGATTGGACCTTTTATCTCATCGTACATTTAATCAATCCATGTTTGGGATTATTCATGATTCCCTTCATCACTCTATATTTTATCCTCAAAAGAAGGGTCTACTATATGATAAGATGATGAATCTTATTTTAAGTGAACATCATCAAATAAATCTAGATAGAGGTCATATAAGTTTTCAAATTCTGAAACTGACTTGATTTCTTCAATAGGATAATTTTTACATACAATAGAGTATTGATTATCCTTTTGATATTTAGGGTTAACAACTGATATAATATACTTGTTCTATTCATTCTCTGAGATTTTAATTTATACTGTAAATTTACTTGTTTCAATGACAAAGTATAGTTCAAAGATAATATATTTTCAATTATCTTCCCACTATTAAAGATCATCATTGGAAGATACCAAATCTATTCCCTTAGATGATAATTTATTGATCAAATATATATCAACTCTGGAAATCAATTCTTTGTTAAATATTAGTCTGGAATCATCTTTCAAAATACTACCTTGAAACTATTCTTTGAAATCTGATTGTAAGGGATAAGATGAAGATCATCATGAGATGTTCTATAACTGGAAAGAATGAAAATTTGTATGTAAAGCTAGATCAAAATCATGAAAAATAATCTCTTGCAAGTTGGAGGTCTTTGCAATTTACAGATTGTATTCTTCTTGTTGATTAAGGTTGGTTGTCATTGATGTCAAACCTTGAAGAAATCCCCATAGCACAAAGGTTTGGGTAATGGACCCAAGATTGTTCGATGTAAAGATGACTCATTATTGTTTTGTCATGGTTGATAAGAAGTAAATATGGATGAACTCCAAAGTGGTCCCCTTATGGTGAAAGCCCCCACGGGAAGACACTTTGCGGAGTGAGAGAACCCATGCTTAATTATGGAATAATGAGATTAAGGACAATGAATTTGTCAGTGAAACTATCCTATATGGATAGTGCTTGTCATGCCATTTTTGGTGGTATGTGGAACGTCACATAACTCCTCACGGTTAGAGATTTATGACCATATGAAATTGGAGAACCCCTCACGAGTCTTATAGAAGCCCCCAAGGGTCAAAGTGCTTTGCGAAAGAATTTATTTTAAATGAAGAAGCCCTAAAATAAGGAAAGTGTAATGCTACACAAAGATATAAATAAGAGGCAAATATCACTCATTAAGAACACACTTGTACATATTGTATATCTATTTTCTTGCGTAAAGCTTCTTGTAAATACTTGTGGATACATCTGAAATGGAGAACGTCTGAGGTAGCACGAAGGGTTGACAGAGAAATTCTCGGATTCACAGAAAACCCTATTTTTTGAGGCGTACACATGCTGTCTGTGTATAGGGTGTGTACGTACGCGGACTGTCCATGTATAAGGTGAGTACATACGCATGTTGGCTGTGTATAGGGTGAGTACATGTTGATAAAGCCATGAAACTTGAGAGGATGAAGGTGCAGAGGTTCTAGATTCTGAGATCAAGATCCCAGGAAGGTCTAGAGTGCTCAGATACATCAAATCCATCCATTGGTTCAAAAGGTATATCTTATTTCTATGAATAGTTGGATTTTGATGTATGCGTGAGGAATGACAATGGAGATTTGAGGATTCTCCTTAGAGAGACTAGTGGCTACATGGGATCTTCTGTATAAGTTAGATCTACAGAAATACAGTGCTGGTATATTTATCATTGATACTTCTTGTTGAGGCACATCTTGTATTTCTTAGGATATGGCTAAGAGTTTTTATGGTACATGGTTGAGATCTTGTATTTATTGATGTATTGAGAAGTTGAATATCGTAAAGGGGTTGATGAATAAGATCATGTGAGGGATATTATACTTGTTCATGATTACACATACCAATATGGCACATGACTAGAGAGAGACATACTTGCCTTGAGTAGAGGTTATGTATGAGGATGCATGCACATGGTACAATTACAGTCTGGATACAGTGACAGGTTACAGATCTATGTGAAAGAAGTTATAGAGGGTCAAAAGTTTTCAAGTGAAAGGAAACCCTATTTTCAGAAGGAATACATGGGTTGCATAACAGATATGGCACATACATATGTGGGCTGCATCACTACAGGTAGTGTATATGTTGTAATTTTGTAGATACATGTTCAGTTCAGGTACAGATTGATTACAGGGAAGTTGTACAAATTGGATACAGGTCAGTGGTACAAGTTGATACAGTTGTATGGCAGTATATCTCACAGTGACAGGTTGACAGTGGTTCCATCATTCTACTTATACTTCAGGGCGGTTGGACGGGGCAAGGACATGTGGTTGTAGCCACATTCCGGTTGTAGTCGGAGAACATAGGGGGTTGTAGCCTCCTTCTGGTTGTAGCCAGATAATTGGGGAGTTGGAGCTTCCCTCAAGTTGTAGCCTGAGAAACTAGGGGGTTGGAGCCTCCTTCCAGTTGCAGCTGGAAAACAAAGGAATTTGGTGCTTCCAATGAATGTAATTCTTCAAGACATATAACAAAAAACGTTCCGTGGTTTTCTCCCGATTTGGGTTTCCACGTAAAACACTGGTGTACTGTGTATGTGTGTGATTGTTCATTTCTTATTGCTCATTATTGGATAATAATTCTACATTGATATAACACTTAGTTATTTTCAGAAAAAAGTTTATAATTATGCTATTACTGATTCACCCCCCCTCTCAGTAATCCAACAACTGGTTTCAGAGCAGGTTCCTTCAAAAATCAGTTTAACCACTGAAAGGTAGATCATGGAAAGTACCAACTTGTATAAAAATATAATACCACAGTTTGATGGACATAAGTATGATTTTTGGAGCATAAGGATGAAGACATATATACAGGCACAAGGATTTCAAGTTTGGTAATCAATTGTAGATGGATACACAGCACCAACAGTTCCACCAAAAAATGACAAAGCAATGAAACTCAGTGAGAATAATTCCAAAGCTACAAATGCACTTTTGAATGGTCTCTATGATACGATATTCACCAAAGTTGCACATTGTAAATCCGCTAAAGAGATTTGGGACAAACTTCAAAATATTTATGAAGGAGATACAAAAGTCAAAGCAACAAAGCTTCAAACTTACAGAGGTCAGTTCAAACAACTAAAAATGAAGGAAGATGAGAATATTGCAACCTACTTCTTACGAGTCAATGGAACAGTGAATGCAATCATAGGATTGGGAGAAGAAATTGAAGAATTTGTAATTTTCCAAAAGGTACTAAGATCTCTTCCTATGAGATTCAACCCTAAGATATCAGCACTAGAAGAAAGATCATATCTAAACTCAGTAAGCATGGACGAACTGTATGGAATCTTCACAGCACATGAAATGAGAACTGAACAAGAAAATCCATATGTAAAAGAAGCAACCTTCAAAGCATTCAAAAGATTAAAGCAAAAGAAAAAGGAACAAGAAGAATATAGAAGCAACAACGACGTCTCAGAAGATGATGAAGAAGTGGCCAACTTTGTCAAAAGACTGAACAAGGGAACCAACGATAGGTATACAGATAAGCTTCCTTTAATTTGTTTTAATTCTGATGGTATTGGTCATTTTGCTAACAAATGTCCTCATAAGAAAAAGAGAAATGATGAAGGTTACTCAAAAGGCAAACACACATATAATGGAAAAAGAACTACAAAGAAATATTTCAAGAAAAGCTTATGCATCAAAGAAGACATCTCATCATCAGATGAAGATGAAAATAGTGACAATGAGACATGAAGAGTTCTATTCATGGCAGTAAACGATTCTGACAAAGAAGACTCCAAAGAAGAATATGAAGAAGCTGAAGAAGGATATGAAGAAGTTGAAGATAAAATTGAAGAGGTAGAAGTTGACTATCGAGAAGAATTAATGTGTGCCATAGAAGTTATCAGAAGAGAAAAGAAGAAAAACAAGAAACTACAAGCAGAAATAGACAAGAAAAAGGACACTTGAGAACTAGAAAAAATGATCACAAAGTTGAAGGTTCAAATAGAAGAAGATAAACGAATTGAAGAAGCACTCAAAGAACAACTAGAAGAAAAGGACAAGATCATTGGAAACTTGGAAGCATAGATTGTCATACTAAGAAAGGATATTCAAAATAAAAATATGCAGAATAACTCAAAAGTTCTGGATGACATTATCAACAGTCAAAAATCTCATATTGACAAATCTGGACTTGGATACAATCAGAAAAAAAGGGATCAAGCTCCAAAACAACAGAGCAAGAAACAAATCCAAAAAGCTATGCAGAAACAATCAAAGGGGATAGGAAGATTACAAGGACACTCCTCCATCGAGAAGATTCATATTTCAGAATCAACAATAGACAGACAGACCTCAAGAAGAAGAAGGATTCATAAGAGCACTTCCTTTCAGAAGATATTCAACTCCCAGGTATCAAACTATATATTTTTGGTTTATGTTATGCATGTAATAATTTTGGACATAAAACTGTAAATTGCAGAGCTAACAATAGGAACAATAACAACCTTGAGAGTCATACACAAAGGGGTTATTCAAGAAGACATAGTGAAACACAAAGAAGAAGTTACAACAGGTCTGAATCCTTGAGCACTGAAGTGGAATGTTACAAATGTAACAATTTTGGACACATGGCCAAAGATTATAGAATGACAGTCCCTCCTAAAGAACCTCAACAGAATAACAACAGTCACAGA
>ML793264.1:90760-106547 GCA_009831015.1 Picea engelmannii | reverse complement strand
TGGAGTCTTCCACCACCCCATAAACATCATATTTACTTTCCAACAAGCTTTGAATAATTCCACTGTGAAACCATCTGGACTTGGGGCATTTCCATTGGGCATCTCCTGGACCACTTGGTCAATTTCCTCCTTTGCGATGGGTTTGTTTAGAATGATATTTTGTTCCTCAGTGACCAACCTGGGGATGTGCTGAATTATCCTTTGTATGGCCTCAGTTCTGTCTTGGTTAGGTTCCTGGGCTATCCCTTGGAAGTGATTGACCAGTGTATTTTCAATTTCCTTATGGGATTCTCGATTGATCCCATCCTGATCCCTAATTTTCAATATTTTGTTGTGGGTTCTTCTTGCTATGGTTGTTCTATGAAAAAACTTAGTATTCCTCTCCCCTTCCTTTAACCACCTAATTATGGACTTTTGGCACCATAGATTTTCTTCCTGTTGGCATCTTGCTTCCCATTCCTGGGTCATTTGGATCTCTTCCTTTTTCTGATTCTCTGTGTATCCCTCTACGATGCAGAGTTCCTAGAGTTTCCTCATTCTGTCCTCGATACTTCTTTTTTCTTGGTTTATGTTTCCAAAGACTTCCTTGTTCCACTCTTTGAGTTTATATTTGATGTAATTGAGTTTCTTGTATAGTTTGAACATCCTCGTACCTTGATCCGGTAGTTCCTCCCTCCACCATTGGTTGATGTTCTCCTTGAAGGTGGGATGCTCGATCCAAAATTTCTCAAATCTAAAAGGTCTGTTCTTCGGGGTGGTTTGAAAGTTTGCTTCCAATTGAACTGGCCAATGGTATGAACCTCCCTAGGGGAGGATATTGTAGTCCAAAGTTAGTCCCTGCATAATGATGGATTCTGACACCAAGAATATTTCTAGACTTGTAGCTACTTGGTGGTGTTTTAGTCGTTTATTATTCCAGGTGAACTGTCCATTGTTGGTCCTGATGTCCACCATCTCCACTGTATCAATGAAAGCTGAAAATTCCTCCGCATCTCTTTCCAGTCTCCTGGTGCCCACTTTTTTCTCCGCAAGTGTATTGATGATGTTGAAATCCTCTGCCAGGATCCAGTGGAGGTTGATGGATTGGGCCTTTAGATTTTCTAGGTCTAGGAGCATTCTCCTTTTTTCCTCCATCATCTGGGGGGAATACACATTAGTGCATAGAATCACCTCTGTGTTACCAATGATTTGCATGTTGACCTAAAGTGTGTGTCTCGTGGCTTCGGATGCTAGTAGGTTCACTGATTTTGGGTTCCACAATGTGAGAATTTCGCCTGCCATCTGTTGACCCTCGACCACCAACATCTTGTACTTACTCCATTATTTTTTACTGATTGTTTCCATTATGTCTAAAGTGCATTTTGTCTCTTGAATGAAACATAGTTTAGGTTGTTCCTTCCTCAGTTTATTTTTAAGGATTATTTGCTTATGTGGGTTGTTTAGGCCTCTTATATTCCATGTTATAATCTTAATTTAAACATGTGGGGGGGAGTTGGGGAATATTTTTTTGATCTTACCTGAATTTATCAATAGGGCTCCTAGTTCTTGTAGGGATACGTTGTTTGATTTCCTGCCTTTCTTCCGCCTTGTCTTCTTGTGTGAATGATGTGGTTGTCCCTCACCTTCTTTGATTCTTAGATGTCCTATCTCACCATGCATGCACTTGATCCCTCTGGATTTTTCTTCCTCCCTTAGAAGTAAGAGGTATTGAATGCGATCTATTTGCTCCGCTGACACATTGTCTACTTCCTACCTTTTCCATTGTTCTAATATGTTCGAGAGATATATTCCTTCTCTTTCCATAATGTCTCTAAGATCAGGATCTTCTGTGCCTACCTCGCTTGGTTTCATCTCCGAGTCTCTGTATGCCTCCTGCATTGGGGTGTTGGCATTGTCGATTCCTCCTTCCATAGGACTTGCACTACCTCCCTGTTCTCCCTTACTACTTGGAATATCTATGTTCTCATGAGTTGTTTTTTCCCTAGCTTCTCTAGATTTTGTCTTTTCATTTCCTCCTTATTTCCCTTGGTTGGCCCTATCCCGACCTTCTGTTCTAGTCCTGGCTTCCAGATTGGTTCCTATTGGGGATTTTATTTGTTTCTTGTTTGCTCTATTTTTGTGGTTCGCCTTTACAAACTCGTCCTCATCCTGTTGTGTTTTGGTGTTTTTTGTTTCTTGTTTTTTATTGAGAGGACACTCTTTGATTAGGTGTCCATGTTCATGGCATATTCTGCATCGAAACGAGATCTTCTCGTAGTCGATGTTTTGTATCCATTCCTCATCCCTAAATTCCAAACTTATGGCTTCTGGGAGCGCCCCTGATACATCCATCTCTATGCAGATCCTTGCATAGGATGTATATCTTCCTTTTAGGGTTTCTTCCGATGTCTTAACATATTTTCCAAGATTGTTCCCTATTGATTCGAAGGTGTATGACAACCAATATTCTAGCGGCAAGGAATAAAGCCTTAGCCAGATTTGGACATTTTTAAAGGTTTCTTTCTCTCGGGAGAAATTTTCCTTCTATGGTCGCATGTACAACCTTGCTGAGGCATGGAATTATGCCCCCCCCTCAAATAATTTGTCCCAGTCCTCTAGGTTCATGAAGAATGCTGTGAAGAATCCTTTCGATCCCAGGTGGAGTTCCACTTCTCCACTTGGATTCCCTTGATATTTTATCCAGTTGCACAACGTTCTTTCTGTGGGCCACAAACCCATGAACTTGCAAATTAGTGCATGTGTATTCATCTGGTCCCGATAGAGTTTCGTTTGCAGGTCTTCTAGTATAACCTTGGTTATCAACGTTGTTTTAGGTTTACACAGGTTGTGCCTATATACCCCACTGGGGTTTGTTGGTTCTTGCGCATCATTATGGGCTTCTCTGGCTTCTTTCCCCATGCGATCCCTTTTGTCCTGGTTGCTCTCCTTATTCTTTTTCGGTCCTGATCTCAAGGTGCTTGTCAGAGGATTTTTGAAACTGACGCCTCGTGGGCCTTTCGCTCTGTCCACCACTACCTACTTGTATGAGGGGGTTCCACTCCTGCCCCCTTTTGTAACCATTATGTCCGCTGTTGAGACTACGACTGTCAAACCCTAGCTTGCAATTTCTCATTCAAACCCTATATCTTCAGTCAGTGTTTGCAGGATAAAATCATGTTTGGGATCAAAATTTATTGCAAGAATATTAAAATGATATTTTCTCTCATCGACAAACTTATAGAACGTTTTTGGCACTAGGTAAAAAAATTATTTACGGCTATCAAGGTTTTGGAAAAAATATTTTAGGGTCAAAAAAAAGGTTTTAACATTATCTATAGTAAACCTCCAAAAATAATATTCCTTCAAAGATTCTTTCAAAGAATTGGGAAATGTGCTCAATAAATATTATCGTTGACCACCAATCTAACCATCAACACGCTCTGTCATATTCATTGGTATCGATGAAATATCTAAACATTACCAAGCTACCAAGACCTTTTTCCCTTATAATAATTTTGGTAGGTTTTCCGTATAGAAGATGACGTGGCAAGTGACGTGGAACCATATGATGATGCAACATATGACATGGCAAGTGATGTGGACTCATACAGTTGGTGACGTGGAAAGTGACATGGACCTATATGTTCATTGAAGCAAACACAATTCATGCATAAATCTTCAACATACAATATTCATCCTTGTTAATAATCAGATGGTTGGGATTTACCTTTTGGTTCATGGTTCATCACCATCAATAGAGATGCGTTACCCCTTTTGTCCTCAACTCATAATATTTCCACCGACTTCGATAGTTCATCGATGATTAGAAATATCTCTTATCCATTTCTTGTGGTCTTCATATAATTTTCGTCAATGCCAAATGGCTCATTGGTGATTGGTGGAATCTGTTATTCATTACCTCAAAAATCTAATGAATTTCGCCAATGACCGATGTATTATCAATGATTGGTGGAATTATAGACACTTATATTTCAAACTTATTGGACTTCCCCCCGATGTTGATAACTTGTCAACACTTCTTTTAAAACTTCCATCCAGGTTGGGAATTTTAGGATGTTTAAACTCTCTTTTCATGCCCCAATCCTCAATGATCTTATCGATACTTTTGAAAAAAATTGGTTTTAATGTCTTTTTAAACTATTTCTTTTCTTTCCCTTTTTTAATGCAAACATAAGAATACTTTTGGAGTTTATTTAAGTTTTTAGATATAAAGTAGAATGAAAGAAAAATGCAGGAACTTAAGGAAAACAAAAAATGTGGTTCAAAAAATAAAACACAAGGAAATGAAAAATGATAAAAAGAGAAAGTGGTACCCTAAAATTGAAATTTTTTGAAGTGTGTGTTGTGTACTCAACACTCTTCTCTTGAATCTTTAGATGATCTGGACAATAAAAAATGTTGAAGGGAACTAGATTCTGGGGGGTTCAGTGATGACTTGATTGCTTCTATGCCCAATTTGAAAATTTCTAGATAATCACACCTACAAAACTAAGAAATCCTTTGGAGATTACTCTGTGAAATGACTCATATCACTAAAAAACATCCAAGTATATGAATCTAGGCAACTCTTCATAGGCATTGGTGAAATTGCATGCACAATTCATAGTCATTTTTGTAGTGTTGAAGGTCCTCTTCTATTAAGCTACAAAATAACATGTTATGAAACAATATGAGTTCGTCCAACATCTCTCTCCATTAAGATAAAGAAGTATCTATTTTTTAGTAGTTCATATTTCCTCCAACATCATGGATCAAAGTCTAGTTCACCTCCTCATACCATTCAACTACTATGAGTGGAAATCCAAAGTTATAATTTCTCTAAGGAGAAAAGGATTATTCCAGATAACAATGGGAATAGAAAATGAACCAACATTGGTTGTAGAAAAATCAAAGTGATTTAACATATATGATGAGGAATATGGATTGCAGTGTCTACCTATATCTCTGGATCTTGTTTTACACATTGAATATGATAATTCACCCAATCAAATCCAAACTACACTAAAAGGATTGTTTTGAAAGTAGGACGTGTTAAGAGAACACCAGCTGGAGAATGAGCTCATCAGTTTGAACCCCAATTTGTTTTAAATTATCCAAGACATTTTCACCAAATTGAAATCACTAAGATTGTAGTTAAAGTGATGTAAGATTGAGAAAAAGGATGAGAAATTGGTTCTTTCCATCCTTGCTAAACTCGAATATAATTAATCTAATTGTTTCTACATTCCATGCAACCAAGGATGCTCTTCGAACAATATGAACCATGTCATCCTCTGATGAATTTGTTGTTGCACCCACCAAGGAGCAGGACAAGCTTGTTCAAATGGGTATTGTGCAGTTGTTAAAGGTATGTCATGCTCATGTTGGCGATCAAGGTAGAAATGTGTCAAAATATTCAAACAACAATGACAAGAAATAGAAAAGAAAAGATAATAAAGAGAATGAGAAAATAAAGGAACATAAATAATCCAAATTTGTTTATGATATCCCCCATTCGAAGGGTAACAAACCTAATAATGAAAGGGTCAAATGTGCCTATTGTAACATGCTCGAACACAGTGAACATAAGTGCATGAAAAAGTAGTTCGATCATCTAACTCACATTCTTGAGCATAATCACATAAAGTTTACAAATTCAATTAATTCAAGTTCATTAGTAGAAAATTATTAAAAGACAAGAGAACAATAAGGGAAAAGGAAAATACATTTCTCAAGAACTTGTAGCAATTGCATCTCAACCTTCTTCATGGGAACTAGACTCGTGTGCATCACGCCGCATGGCTTCAAATCAGGATAATGTTTCATATCTAGAGCCTTGTACAACACCAAAAATCTTGATGGGGGATAATACTCTTATTAAGGTTTGTGGGAGAGGATCTAGTGACATAAATGATGGAACATTCCAAAATTTTCTCTATGTATGTTCATTGTCAACCAATCTCCTATCAATCTACTAGATTACCCATTCTATTTCAAGCATAAAAACTGAGATCACTCATAATTCTATGGTCATTAGTAAGATGAACAATGGTGATACATTTTCAATGGGAAAACCTAATCATCAGTGATGGCTGTATATTTTCTCAAACTTTTTTCTCAAGTATCCTTCTAATGTTCTTCTCACTCATTCTAATGAGGTGAGCATGCTATGTTATGAAAGGTTTTACCATATTATTTATTGTTACTTACAACAAATTAGAAAGTAGAGCACGGTTACAAGGTTGTCTGATGTTTTCTATTTAGATGGTGTCTTCTAGGGCTGCATACTTGGTAAGCATCCCGAAGACAAATTTGACGAAGGTAAAGCTTGGAGAGCTACATGAGTTCTAGAACATGTTCACAACGATTTGATGGGTCCACTTCCTCAACCTTCAATGAATAGGTCCAAATATTCCTTGACCTTCATTGAGGATTATTCAAGGTATGCATGGGTGTACTTTCTCTAGCATAAATCAAAGGTCTTTGAGTACTTTCAAGACTTCAAACCCCTTGCTGAGAAATTATCATGAAAATTCATCAAATCTGTGTGCATATACAATGGTGGGGAGTATGTGAACAATTGATTTGAGTAGTTATGCACTTTATAAGGTATCAATATACACCATTCTATACCATACAATGCTTAGAAAAAATATGTGGTAGAAAAGAAGAACATATCTTTGAAGGAAATGGAAAATTACATGATACAATATAAATCTCTTGCTCCAAAATTTTGGGCAAACCCTATAAACTATGCATTT
Source organism: Picea engelmannii (assembly GCA_009831015.1). NCBI lineage: Eukaryota > Viridiplantae > Streptophyta > Pinopsida > Pinales > Pinaceae > Picea > Picea engelmannii. The sequence continues at coordinate 99,807 of ML793264.1, read as the reverse complement.
CATATCCATAATAGAGTTCCTCATAAAACATTGAAGGATGTCACTCCTTTTGAAGCTCAGAGAATTAAGAAACCTATAATGAAAGACTTTAGAGTGTTCGATTCTCAATCATGATCTTACATTCTTGCAAAGAAACGCAAGGCTATGGATCAATTGGTCATTGCAAGAAATGTTCATTTTGAGGAGGGATATTCAAGATACCCTCATGATACCTCAAGTTCTATAGAAAGACCCATCTTCAAAGTGGATACTACATATAACGATGGTGATGCTACATAAACCCCTAAGTTGATTTATGTAAAAGAGGATTATTCATCCTGCATGTATAATGATGCCACTAATGATGAGAAATTTGATGCAGACCCTCCAACCACAAGACCTATTTGGGAACATCAAATGATATAGGTAGTAGGAGGATTTGGGGATCCATCAAGTACCAGTATGATATGTTCACATTTTTACGGATCTCCTCGTGCATTCATTTCCACTACTACAAATCCGCAAACCTTCCAAGAGGCCTACGGAATTCCTAAGTGGTACACAACTATGCATGATGAGTGTTATCCCTATTTCCTAGGGATAAATAAGGAGATGATGTCTCAAGGCCCTCGGGTTGCAAACATGGAGTACCGAGAGACATATGGATTAAAATGTCCACTTGCATAGACAGAGGCCCACCTCGCCACCACATATCTCAGATTCATCACGATGGTATTCGCTAAATAAACTTTCTCCTAGAAGACATTGGGTCTTGCACCATGAGGTACAAGCCATGTATTATGGTGAGTGTCATTTCAATATTTGAGGCATTTGAGTATGTTGCATTTAAAACTGCTTTTGATTAGGTAACATTTGCTTGGAAATTATGCTCTTTGCCTTGTTTCACCTTGGTGGTTGACATTTTATCCTAGTAAGTGGTCACCCTTAGGGATGGTTTTGCTACTGGGAGGTCCCCTTGACAAGTCATATTTCCATTTCCAATCATACTTACCACTTTCCACACTTCATCCCCTCGCCTCCTTATATTTTGGTATTTTTGGGTATACTGACCCAAGAAGGGATTGTCCCTCATTTCATGCGAAGAATGGGTTGAAGGCCCATAGGTTTGTAGCTATAAAAATATAAAATACAAATTATAACCTTTCAGATGATTTCCCAAAAGAGGTCTTGAGAATAATGAAATGTTTCTCCTAAAAATACAAAGACCTGAAAAAGCAAACACATATATATAAATGTCCCACTTGTTGAGGGATCTACACAAGTGAGTTACAAGTTAGACTTTACCCTCATGGAAATTTGTGTACCTATCCTTTCAAGTGACAATGTGGTACCGCCCCCCAAGCTATATGTTACCCCATAGGGCGTAGCTAGTTTTTATGGACCTTAACTAATTAATGGCATTAAATGGGCATGGAAAAAGAATGCATTGAAAATGAAGGCGCAACACACCCTCTACAAAGGCACCCATAAATGAGACATTATGATCCATTTTATGTCATGAAACCCATGCCCAAAAGTCTTTCCCCCATCCACTTCATCTTCTACACATGTTTTAGAAGGGTGTCCACCTGGGAAACACTCCTTGATGTAGGGGATGATTCACCCAATAGGTCACTTTGTCAACCCTCCCATACCTAAACTTGGCAAGTTGCATAGGGTCTTTGAGCACTTGTTTAATTTGATGAGGTGGTTTTGATGCACATGCTTAGATGAATATTTTATTGATTTGATTTACTTATAATGATATGTTTGACTTGATATCCTTGGATGGAATATTCATTGTCTTTGCAGGACCTTGTTTGGTGGAAAGTTTTTGAAGAACAAGCCTAGCTTGGGATTCCTTGGGGCATGAAGCCCACAGGGTGGATACCATGGCCTGCACGCTAGATGATGATGAAAAACTTTGGAGGATTGAGAGACACCTTGGATGACCCCACCTATCCCCTAAAAGCCCAATGTTTTTCCTTTGGAGGTAAAAACATCACATTTGGAGGGATTGGCATCACCTTAGGGCTAGGGTTTGGAGTGGTGGTGTGGTTGACCTGAAACTTGGAGCCTTTTGATGGAGAGAGGCCTTATCTTGGTGGAGGAGACCCTAGGGAGTCATAGGGAGGCATTTGGACTCCCGACGTTTCACCTCCAAGCTCAATGAATTGTTCCAAGTGCTAAAGTGTTTCCCTAAAGGGGTGACGTCATGATTCTTTTAGGGTTCTCTTATTGCCAAAATAAAATTTAAAGTTTTAAAGGGGAAAAGTAAGGGTGGTGTTGAGCACTCAACGCACCCTAAATTTTTTTTGTGAATTTTCCTTTTGGGTACCACTTTGTATTTTCTGAATTTAGTCAGTTGTGTAGGGATCAATGGGTTTTATGTGTTGTTATGTTTTATCATCAATCACATTCGGTTTGGTTTGGAATTATTAAATAGGTTGACCTTTTCTCTAAGTAAAACTTGGCATTTAGACTAAGTGTATGTAACTAAAAATTTGAGCCATGTGCCTATCATCGGTATCGGTGAAATCCGAGAGGAAACATTCCCACATAAAAACGATAATCGTAGATGCACCATTGGCATCGGAGAAATGGCAGAAAGGGCGTGTCGGTCACTGACTCTGGCCTACGAAACATTTTCTAAAAAATCGTCGATATACCATTGGCATTGGCGGACCAGAAAGTTAAATCGTCGACATAGGCAACCACAATCGTCGATTGTCGATTGTTGATATATCATCGACATCGGTGAAGAGGGGAAAGGAAACGTTAACCTATTTCAAAGAGAAAATCCCCGATGCCGAAAATAAACGCTCCTCACACCCCAAAGGTCAAATCAACCGCCACATGTTTTCCGCGTATACAGTCTGTATTTCTTAGGAATTATCCACATCATCTTTTGATGTCCCCCGTGTCATATCTATACTTCCACGTCAAAACCTCCATGTCAGCACCGTGGGACAATTTTGGGTCAGCATCAGAACTTTTTCCTAGAGGAACCAACAAAATAACATCAAAGATAATTCCCCGATGCTGATACACTCATTAACTATTGGTTGATTTCTTGGACATTGGACTCTTGGTTTTAGTTCAAACCTCTAACCCCCGACGCCAAAAACCCGGGTAGATCTGTGATTCTTATTATCCTCGATACTGATCATACTAGTTTCTTAAAGGCTTGGTAATTTGATGGGACACCTCCAACTGAGATGAGACATAATTCTTTATTTTGATAGAAAAATTAAATTTTCGTGCAACCTACACCATGATCCCACGTGTCAGCCAACTGTTGAAATTTGAATTCACCGATGAACTACAAAATAATCCGCTCCTGCACCGCCAACCAATGTTTCATTTAATCCTAAGCACGATGCATATTCTATGGTAGATTGTGCAGACCACATTTACACTTATAAGTTTAAGACTTGACACAACAAGGTGAGTATGCTTTCTATTTAAATTTGCAAGGTTTATGCCCAAACATGGTATTTTTTTCTCAAATCACTCACTTCCCGAAGGAGAGGAAGAAGCAAGAGCAAGCATCGAGGAGGTTACAACCCACTCTCTGACTTTGATTACCAGTAAAACTAGGTTAATCTCTTGCGAGGAAGAGGAAAAGCCTCCAAGAAATCCAACTACTAGGCGCTCACCAAGAATGGAAAAAATCAAGGAAGCAGAGGTCAACGAAGAGTCTACACCAGGTGCTGCAAGGGAGCTTGATTTTTTCTCAAATATAGAATCAGTTATCCGCACTGCTACCAAAAAGCAGTTTTCCCAACCTCAGGCATTCGAAGACACATAGGTAAGCATTGGATCTAAAGGAATGCTCCCACATTGGGGAGATCTATTTAATAAAATCAACTAGGAAGATTACCCAGATTTTATACCCCACAACGACCCAGACGTCAGGATGTTGGATGACCAGGTATTCCCAAACATCAGGCGATCATACCTACATATGGTAGCCTGTTGGACTCCAGTTTTACCCTGCATCGAAACTCTAGGATGGATAATTCACCACACAGATGCAATGAAATGCATTGTCAATAATGAAGAGGGCGAATGTGTTGGTGTTTTTATTCTAGTAGAGGTCCAAAAATACTACAAGCTCAGAGACCCAGAGGAAAGACTAAATACAGAGTTTGTGGTAAAAATTTATGATTTCAATGACACTAGCAGGATATTGGCCTCATGGTGGAAAGAAGACAATAAGTTCACAAATAGGAGCAACGACTGGTACAACACGGTAAACCTCAAAGAGCCTTATATTTATTTAATGGATTTAATCTGTCGATTATATGGGGAAAACAATTGCTCCAAGTTTTTAGAAGCATGGATGCCCTTGGAATATACCGCGAAAATCTCTAAGAGTAGTTTCAACTAGGGATCCATCATTTCTAAACGGTTAAGCACCAACATCCTACAGTCTTAGATGCCAAAGGATGGAGAAACACTAGCTTTCCACATGGCATCGTACCTGTTGGATGTGATCTGCACAAGAAACATTTTCGCAGGTATGAACTTAAGTTGGCATGTTGTTGAGTTACATGTTCATGCTTATTTCAGCATTATGTGGGAGAATAGGTGTAAGAAATTTTACGACCTAATATGCGATGAGTTCATAACCCGAGTGCACTTCATAATATTTAGTAAAGAATGCAAAAGGCTTTCAGTGGCAGCCAAAAAGATGATTTCAAAAGTAGGCCACTGGTATTTTGAAGAAACCAACACCTATATAAGAGTGTTTGAGGCTATTGGCGCACTACACTTACTCCCCATCCATGTCCCAGATTGTCTCATTTTGGGAGAAATTTGTTACCATACCATTTTGCAAGGCTATAATTCCTCTTTGGTAAAGGAAAGGAAGAAAGATTTCATACCCTATGGTTTTCATATAGGGTTTTACATGGTAAAAGACTTTGCACATGCTAAACAAGAGGGGTTGATCCATCTTGAGTATCTTTTCCCCACAAGCCATCTTCACAAGCATGATCCAAAAGGCCTGGTACTCCAACATGCGTCGCAGGTGTCATCATGTTGGCCATGTGCTCATGATAGCTTCGAAGATGAGATATTTACCGAGGGTTCTCAAGACTGGGAGGAAGTGATTCATAAGAGGGCTAACCCAAATATGACCAAATTCAAAGCAATGAATATGGATGAGCATGTTGAGACAATAGAGCAAACAATTCAAGAAGCTTCCAAGGTAAGAGAAGAAAACCGAGCAACATAAGCAATTGAGGCACAAAGAAGGGGGATATTGTTACTAGAAGAAGTTGAAAGAGATATTGCAAGATTTGGGGGAGAGACCCCACTCAATACTTTGATAGTACCTTTGAGAATAACCCTAGTAGGTGCAAGCGAGGAGGCAGAACCAACTAATTCAAAGACAATTCCACCAGAGGAGACCGCTGATCAAGAAAACCTCGGCCCTATGTCACCACATGCGGGATTGTCGGTGACTACTACAACTCAACGAAGGTCAACAAGAGAATCAAGCGGGACGAGGATGCTTACTGTCCTCATAGATTTAATCACCATATATGATGACGAGGAAGGTTCAGAAGCTTCACGCATAACCCCGGTACCAATCACACAAGAGGAGGGGCCAAGGGAAACATCTACTCTAGCTTTTGATGTTTTGATCCCACACCTCCCAGAAGGCGACCATGAGGCTAGGAACACTCTTGACACTATTTTTCCCAATCATCCGGGAACACAGCCTCAGGGTGACAATGTTATGAATGGATTGGATGCAAGTGAACAAGAAGAAGGAATAGAGGAGCCAGAAATTGGCATCTCGACGATGGAAATCCTAGCTAATGTTGACCCTTCGCCTACCTCCCCATCTAGGAAAAAGACTCCATCAACGGACAAGGATCAACAGGAGTTCAAGTCACCAGATCACATACAAGAATTTCCCCTGCTAAGGAATTACATGAACCTACAATGGAACATCTCTATACATAAGGAAGCCTAGGCAATACTTTGTCCTAGGGAGATCAATAGATTCTTGAACCAGTGGATTAAGTCGTCTATATACAGGAAATTGTGTATGACAGGAAAAGGAAAGTTGTGATGAGGAGAAAAATCAAGAAAAGGAATCTCACGCTCGATAGCACACTTCTCATAACCACATAGAAAACATTGTTTGACATAGAAAATGCTAAGATGACTGAGCTAATCGGAGCAGGTATGGCCATAACTGATGCCATTTTAGATAGGGAAAAAAGGGATGAAAGGGAGGTAGCCGCCATGAAGAAAGAATTGGACCATCTGCGACATCAAGTAGAATATTACCATAATTCAAGACAGGAAGTGGTACTCCTGAAGAGTGAGTTCCGAGATATGTATGCGCAATTCACAAGGGAGAGAGACCTCTTCACCGCTCGCATAGTGGATTTCCAAGAAGATACCCTCATGGGGTTTCCAACCTGTAAAGACATGCAGCGATGGTATGAAAAGGCGCATCAAGATTTAGAACGAATAGACTACATAAGCGAAGTGGAGAAGGGCTGAGATACAGAAGAGCATGGAATCCAAGTGTTGATGGATAGCATCATCACCTGAATAAGGAAAGCAGTTGAACACTGGGTAAGCATGGTCCAGGAACCTCAGCGGAAAATGCAGGAAAGATGGGGAGAATGTGAGAAAAGTTGGGAGAAAATCAATCGAGAAATGAGGAATGTTGACCTACCATAGTTTGGTCCACCAGAGGATTCCGTCGATTTGCATGACATAGTTAAACAACATGAAGATAAATACCTGACATGGGAAGTGAACATTTTGCAGATTTCAAGCATGATCCCGGGTCAAGTGAATAATTTCATGGAACCTCCGATTAAAGATCTTGCAGTCCTACAACACTTGAGTGTCAAACTAGTCAAGTACAAGGAACGAGAAGTTGAAATGAAGGAGGTCATCTCCACTCTAATGGATCAACACAGGTTCTTTTATGAAAATACATGCGAATATCTCTTCGGAAAGTGGTCAAAGTATGAGAGGAACAATCCACTTCAGCAAAACCACCAGATGATCAAAAGAGAACATATAGATAGAGTCTGCCACATGACGTTATCTTAACGTAACAAAAATTTAGTAGTTATTTTTATAAATAAGGGCATCAACCTTGGACACAGGGTCGATGGTTTTGGAGAGAAAGACTTTTTCTGAAATTTTGTAAGAAAACTATTTCTGTGCAAGTTATTTTAATTAAGAAGTTTTGTTTAGAACCAAAGACACTTCTATCATCTAAGGCGTGAACGTGATTGGACCGAGGGGGATTATCTATGTCTTTGGATTCAATATTTGTTGTTGTATTGAGTAAGAGTTGTTGTATCTGTTATTTAAAGTTATCTCCTAATGTTGCAATAGTTATTTTATTCTAGTTGATGAATAGAAATAGATTGTGTTAACCTGTGATTGATAATAGAGCATTGAAAATTAATTTTTCTTGCGCTAACTTCTTGTCACGTATATATTTTCTTTCTGTAACCGTTATCTCAGACAATGTTGTATGTCTACTATTCAAAATGGTATTAATTCTAGTTTGAAGTAGTTTAGATGTTCTTCGTCTGCATTCTACGGTATAAAGGTTATCCTACAACCCAGCCTTCCCCCAACACATAGTTAGATTCCCTCTGTCATCTAGTTTAAATCTCTATCTTTCTTTTGCTATAAACGTTAGAAAAGAACCAAAAAGAGAACTGCATAGCCTGAGGAAATGCTTAACAGAAAAGACATATATGTCAATCATGATCAAATCCCATTGATAATTCCATCCAGATCATGAATCTGGAGAACCTTACCACTCATCAAACACTTACAAGTCTAATTGGGCCTCTTAAGCGGGTTTGGTTCCTATTGTTGAGTTAAAGGGATCTTGAACCCCTCAACAGGTGGTTGGACCCTTACTTTGTGGTTTGCCCTAAATTTAAGTGGACAAACACATTTTAGAGGATTTGTATAAATAAGAATCATTTCTATTTCATTTTAATCATATAGCTCCCATTTGGAGAAGACTCCTTGGCTGAAATTTGCGCCCTTTTTGGGAAATTTTTCTTGTCTCTCTTTGATACTTTCTCTTGTGATGGTTTATCTTGGCTATTGGATGAAGAAGTGATGTGTTATCTCTTGTGGAGGCTTATTCTTTCATTTGTGGTAGAATTTTCTTGGTTAAGGAGAGTTTATCTTGTTAATGCTTGGACTAGGTAAGGAATCTTTGCTTTATTATTGCTTCTTTATTGGTTACAAGGTTAATTTTATAAGCTCTTGGGGAGTATAAGGGCATACAACCCCACTAAGCCTATCATAATTGTCTTGAATAAATTGTTGTACAAGGGTTACTAGGAGAAGTAAAAGGGGTTACACCCTCCTAGTAGTTCCTTGCTAGTCTTGCTTGCCTTAGGGAGTAAAAGGGTTTACACCCCTAAGGAAGTTGTAAGGATATCTCATTCATTAAAGGACTCCATAACCCAATAGTTCAAGGCACTAATCTCTTGCATTGGAGAAATAAATCATTGCATTGATATACGTGAAATCACGAGATATTGAAATTGTTTAAATTGGAATCTAGTATTGGTGCTTTAGGCTTGATAAGGCCACTAAGGAGACTTATTTGGCTAAGGATTTATTATTGTTTTCATAACTTAAAAGCTACAATCATTAGGGCTGTAGAAAAATACTTCATAACTTTCAAACTTACTTATTTTCTAACCATCAAAGTTTGCTACAAAGCTACCAAATTAATCTACTTGTTCTTGTGCTTATTTTGGGTGGTTTACTTCCATGTTTTGATGGTTGTATTTTTCTGTTGTAGAACTTGTTTGATACAGCCATAAGGATGCAATAATATCTCTTCAAAACTTGTATCTAACAACCTTTAATTGTTGCTAAAGTATTGCACTATCATACTTGAGTTACACTAGTAATTGCTTGTTAGTCTCTTACACATTTTCTTGGACTTTTAGTGACTTGTTTAGAAGCTCTTCTTATCATTTCATTGTTGATTTATATCATTATATAATGCTGCAAATTAGGACATAAATCTTCACTTGCTT
>ML793264.1:53288-90291 GCA_009831015.1 Picea engelmannii | reverse complement strand
TAAATCATTGTAGTCTTCCTTGACCACCAAACCCTTTAGCTTGATGAAACTTTTTTGTTATCATTCACAACGTCATATCCAAAATGTAACTATTAAAAGATAATGAAGAAAATCATAATATCATTTCCATATACTTCAACAATTCACATGCACTCTAAAGTCACATGCACACAATTTTGGCTAAGGTAATTGAATGCCTTGTCTTCTCACATAGTTGACCTCTTAGTTCTAAGAGCCATCAAATACACGTTGTCTTGTTTCGATGTCTTCACTATCCAATGTTTTCAAACCGGCTCGAAACCAACCTAATTGGTTGGTCGGATTGGTTCTGGAGCTTTTGTGGTTGGAATTGGTGGTTCCAACTGGAAATGGCCAATTCAGTATGAAATTGGTCGGTTTTATATAGGGCCATACAAGGGTGCTTGGGCCCACAAAAAACACTTTAAAAAAACTAATAAAAATTAAAATCCTAAAACCTAAACCTAATTCTAAGCCCCTCCAATTGTTGTTGGACCTTCAGGCTCAGGGGAATTGAGTTATAATCCCATTTTATAGTCTACTGATGTTGAGGATGAGGAATCTTTAGATGATTTTTTCATATGATTATATTGTAGAGTCTAATAGTTATTAGTTAAAACTTAATATTATGCTTATTTTTGGATTCTAGAGGCCATTCAAAGACTCATTGTTTATGTATTTTGTTCATATATGAATTGTACTTTGTTCTATTTTAGTTATATGCACCTTTACTTATTATATACATGAGAAAACTTTGCATATTTATGTCTAATGGTTTGGATTCACATGGATGTACCTGGAGATATTTTTTTAAAAACAATATTTGAATATTTTATGTATTTTTTGGTTGACCAATTTGTGTGTTTGAGTTTTTACCAGTTCCAGTCTGGTTTTGGTTTTTGGGTTGATCAGTTTTTCACCAGTTTGGTTCTAATAATATTGAATATATCCATTGAACTACTGCCACCATGTAGATTGGGGTCCTCTCTCCCTAGAACAATCACAAAAGAAATCACCAAGAAAATTGGGATCCCCGCCCTTGTCAAATTCTAGTGGCACCAAATGTTGAGTGTCATCACCGACCAATGTGTGAGAACCAATGCAAGAGTTTCCCTTAGGTGATTTTCAAACTTGGTTACACCCTTAAAAAATCCCTCAAAATTCTAGGAAATGGCCGCTTGGAATTTTTTGGATTCTGGAAGTGCTCCATAAATGTTTCTTGGGCATTTCTGGAAAACATGATATGTTTTCAACCAAAAATCACTGGAAACATCAAATTTTTTTCTCATTTTTATGAGTTGGCAAGGCTTATGTGCCCCATGCCAAGCCTATAAAAACAATAAAAACATCCATTCAGCCTGTTAGTCCTTGATTTTGCAATGATTGTTGAAAGATTCTTTTCCATGCCCTATCCTTTCCTAGCATTACTTTACATTCTGTTTTCTTCCTCTACAGTTTTAAAAGTGTGCTTGCATTATTATTTTTGAGTGTTTTTAACATGCACTAGTGTGATTAAGCTTAGAATTAGACTTCTAGGATCTTTCCATCAAGTCAAAAGTATTTTTATCATTTCAAATTTGAAATTTTACTTATGGGAAAAGGCACTACAATAATAGTGCTATTCTTGTAGTGCCAGGAGTAATCATTATTTCACATGTGCCACTTCATAAGATCATGTCAAAGGATGCTCGAGATCTTATCCTACAAGCCAGCATGATTGATGATTAAATATCAAAGTCATGTCCTCAGTTTTATACTCATTCGAAGAGAGTGGTGGCAATATCTTCTACAAGTATTCCTATTATCATATGTTTTAAGTATTTTTGATAGAAACCCTAACCATATCCAGCAAAAGAAAGTTGTTGTTACAGCAGGAAACATAAAATTCGAGTAAAGTTGGCCCTGTAGACAAGATCACCAAAGCACAGGAAAAGAAGCAAAAAACAGAGGTAGAGTTGGACACTCATTTTCTTGTTCCAAAAGATGAGCCTAAAGAAAATAAAGGAATCCATCTCATAGGGTCTAATAAGAAGAAACTCATACCATCAAAACATAAACAAAAAGAACTAGTTGCAAGTGATAAAGTTAAGAAGGTGAACAAAGCAAGAAAAGTTAAAACAATGGTAAATTGTCCTAGAAGCTCTAAGATTAGGGAAACAAATAAATTCAGACTAAATTCAAAATCCCTTTTCAATCCTTCTCTTAAGGAGGAAAATGTAATTGAGGAAAACACAACAAAAAGAAGAAAAGACAGAAATCAAATACAGGGAATACTTTGTTTTTCATGTTTTAGTCCTTATCTTCAAGAGCCATTTATGAAAATATGGAGATGAATTATTTGAAACCAAAAGAGGTTTTTGTTTTTAACGGGCCCCTTCACAAAAACATCTCTCAGTTTTTACATAACTATCATATTTGAAGAGGTTCGAATATATCTTTGAGGCCCATTTTTTATAGATTTCACAATGAATGATTTCCTGTTTTAGTGACCAATTTGTGGTGAGGTTTAAAAGCATATGGAGATGAATTTTTGGAAACCAAAAGAGGTTTTTGTTTGGAACGGGCCTCTTCACAAAAACCTCTCTCTTGTTTTACACATCTATCACCGTTTAGGAGATACAAAGATATTTGTGGACCCTATTTTTCAGGAATTTGCCAGATTTATTTTCCTAAAAAATCTCATGGACATCAGTTGATAAGCTACCTCATCCATTCGACTTGGAGATCAGATCTGATCTCGTCCTTGACTATTTGAAACAAGACACTAAATATATATGAGGCGATTTTCAGATCCATTTCTTTTCGATCTTGATGAATATGTATTCTTTCTATATAAACAAGGTAGAAGGAGAAGTTATGAGAGGGGATTGGAGCGGAACAATTAGCCAGTTTTGAGAAGACATTGTAAAGCAAAGAACTATTCCATCTTGATACTAAATGTTAAAGGCGTTTTGATGGTCAAATTTCTATTCTTGTCTATATTTCTATCTTTTTCTTACTTGAATGCATGTTAATCTTGTGCTAAGCATTTGATTGTTTTTTGTTTGTGAGTAAGTCAGTGGAAATTTTGTTGTTTGCTTACTCATAATCAGATTTGTTTTCAAGTGCATGTCTCTTTTCTCTTGAATGATATTTGAGATTAAGAGTTTCATATGTGAGTGGACAAATTGAAAGCTTGCATACTTATTTATCTTTCATATTCTTTTTCCATCTGATTATTGAATTGACTACCATTACTAAGTCTGTGAGATGTGATTTGCTCTTACTTATTTGAGATTGATGCTTTGCATTGTCCTTGACCCAAACTTTCAAACCATCTCAAAAACTCATTATAAATATTATTCATTAAACCATTGCAATAACTTGATGATGCCCTAGCTTTCCCTCTCACAGTCAAGTGCAACTTTAGGGACTAACCTCTTTTGGCGTCGTTGTCGGGGACAAAGGAACAAAGAATTTATCCCTAGGAGAACGACAACGGTCAATTCTAGCTCTTGATGGTGAACATGAGTAGGACATTTTTTCTGATTGTATCATTCACCTGGAGAATCCATGAAGGAATAATTTGTTGGTGACTCCACTGATCCAAGATGTTGAAGGCTATGGAAGTTATTTTGGCACGAAGGTTTGCACCATTTAATTTCTTTGCTATTGTTGGTTTCCCTAATGATGTTCCCACTATATATATATGGGGGAGATTTCCTTCCACGGTTCACAGAAAAGGATGAGGACAATCTGACACTACATTTGATTGAGTTTCATCAATGCATGGATTAGTTGAATATCCATCATGAAGACGTATTGATGAAAATGTTTATGTACTCTTTGGAGGGTGATGCACGTGTCTAGTACATATCTCTTCCTGCTTCCAACATTTCTTATTTAAGAGAATTTCATGTTGCATCAAATGAACAATGTAAAAGGTATTTTCCAGTTGAGCTTCTTCTGGTATATTGTTGTGAGCAATGTAAATCAGGATATTATTCGCAAGAAGTTGTTCTTAATACATATGATGAATAAGATGAAGAAGCATTAGATGTTTCTATCGTTTCAAATGTTGATAAAGGGCAGCCTATTTATGATGAATACCCGAATAAAGTAAAACAATTGTCTGTCCAATTTTTCATTGATTTTTGTAGCAACAATGGACCTATCTTTGACAACTATGAATAAGATGCATTCGAGGAAAATGAGGGAGATGAAGAACAGTCCACAAATTTGTATTCATCATCGATTGTTGTGCAGCAATTTCAGAAAGCCAGTAATTCAACATATGACATTCTTGAATCAAGATATGAGGGAACAGTTCAATAGAGTCAAGGTTATATTAAGCTTGAAGTTCTAGCTCTTCCAACTGATGAAACTATATTGCAGCCCCATGTTTCCCACAATGATATTGTTGTTGTTAAAGGAATTTTTGCACAAAAAATATATCAACAGTTCCAGGGATTCATTGTTGCCCCTTATTGTAATAAAACAAATGTTATTTTTCTGTTGTTTCAAGGAAATCAAGTGGATTATGGTCTCACAAATACAACAGAAATTGCAGATGGACAGTTTGGGTTTTTTCATCCACTAAAATTTTGTCATTTTATATATGATCCATTAGTTGTCTACATGGAGTCAGTGTTTCCAAAGGTTCAAAAATTTGAAACATTTGGAATTAAAGAAAATTGCAGTTGTAAGTATGGGCTGCCCATTCATTTTTTGCTGCAAAAATATCAGTTTTTCTATATTTTCTTTTTTACCTACAAGGAAGAAGACCATCTTGTCAGTGAAATGATTTTATGGTTGCATTGGAAATTTTCCTACACATGATCAACATGATGTCAACAAGTTAGGAGAGTAGGATGGTTGAATAAGATCGCATCCGAGTAGTTTGTTTTTAGCTTGTTGTAGATTAGCATGGATAATTGACTCCATATCCCAATGAAAAAACATTGGTGCAAATCCAAATTTTTCTTTTCAAACTGATGGTTGGGTATCCATTTATTTGGGCTTTGCAGAGTTTTTTGGGCACGTTGTGTGGTTTGGATTTTAGTTTCTTTGAGTGGATATGGGCAGTTTCAGTATGCAAGAGATTGTTTTCAATTTACCAGTTGCAGGGATACATGTTGCAGTGGTAAATCAAAGCATAGTGGCCTGCGTGTTCTTGGATCCTCACAGGGAGGATTCCATCCCCAGAAGGAGCCAATGTTAGTCCTTGATTTTTCAATGGTCATTGAAAGATTCTTTTCCCTACCCTATCCTTTCCTAGCATTACTTTACATTTTTTTTTCTTCCTCTACAGTTTTAAAAGTGTTCTTGCATTATTCTTTTTGAGTGTTTTTAACATGCATTAGTGTGATTAAGCTTAGAATTAGACTTCTAGGATATTTCCATCAAATCAAAAGTCTTTTTCTCATTTCAAATTTGAAATTTTTCTTATGGGAAAAGGCACTACAAGAATAGTGTTATTCTTATAGCGCCAGGAGTAATCATTATTTCACATGCGCCACTTCACAAGATCATGTCAAAGGATGCCCAAGATCTTATCCTACAAGCCAACATGATTGACGATTAAAGATCAAAGTCATGTCCTCAGTTTTCTACTCATTCGAAGAGAGTGGTGGTAATATCTTCTACAAGTATTCCTATTATCAGATGTTTTAAGTATTGTTGATAGAAACACTAACCATATCCAGCAAAAGAAAGTTGTTGTTACAACAGGAAACAAAAAATTCGAATAAAGTTGGCAATGTAGCCAAGATCACCAAAGCACAAGAAAAGAAGCCAAAAACAGAGGTAGAGTTGGACATTCATTTGCTTGTTCCAAAAGATGAGCCTACAAATAATAAAGGAATCCGGCTCAGAGGGTCTAATAAGCAACATCTCAGACCATCAAAACAGAAACAAAAGGAACCAGTTGCAGGTGATAAAGCTAAGCAAGTGAACAAAGCAAGAAAAGGTAAAATAGTTGTAAATTGTCCTAGCAGGTCTAAGATTAGGGAAACAAATAAATTCAGACTAAATTCAAAAGCCCTTTTCAATCCTTCTCTTAAGGAGGAAAATGTGATTGAGGAAAACACAACAGAAAGAGTCATTTTTTAAACGATGGAGATGAATTATTTGAAACCAAAAGAGGTTTTTGTTGGGAATGGGCCCCTTCACAAAAAAAATCTCTCTGTTTTTAGACATATATCATATTTTAATAGGTTTGAATATATCTTTAAGGCCTATTTTCCATAGATTTCACAATAAATGATTTCCTGTTTTAGTGACCAATTTTTTACAAGGTCTCAAAGCACCCGGAGATGAATTTTTTGAAACAAAAAGACAATTTTGTTGGGAACAGGCTCGTTCACAAAAATCTCTCTTGGTTTTTACACAACTATCACAGTTTGGGAGATACGAAGATATTTTTGGACCCTATTTTTCAGGAATTTGCCAGATTTATTTTCCTAAAATATCTCATGGACATCAGTTGATAAGCTACCTCATCCATTCGACTTGGAGATCAGATATGATCTCCTCCTTGATTATTTTAAACAAGACACTAAATACAGATGAGGATGATTTCAGGTCCATTTCTTTTGGATCTTGATGAATATGTATTATTTCTATATAAACAGGGTAGAAGGAGAAGTTATGAGAGGGGATTGGAGGGGAACTATTAACCAGTTTTGAGAAGACATTGTAAAGCAAAGAACTATTTCATCTTGATACTAAATGGAAAAGGATTTTTGATGGTCAGATTTCTATTCTTGTCTATATTTCTATCGTTTTCTTACTTGAATGCATGTTAATATTGTGCTAAGCATTTGATTGTTTTCTGTTTGTGAGTAAGTCATTGGAAATTTTGTTGTTTGCTTGTTCATAATTAGATTTGTTTTTAAGTATGTGTCTATTTTCTCTTGAATGATATTTGCGATTAAGAGTTTCATATGTGAGTGGACAAATTGGAAGCTTACATACTTCTTTATCTTTCATATTCCTTTGTCATATGATTATTGAATTGACTACCATTTACTAAGTTTGTGAGATGTAATTTGCTCTTACTTATTTGAGATTGATACTTTCCATTGTCCTAGACCCAACCTTTCAAACCATCTCAAAAACTCATTATAAATATTATTCATAAAACCATTGCAATAACTTGTTGATGCCCTATCTTTCCCTCTCACAGTCAAGTGCAACTTTAGGGACTAACACAACCCAAGAAAACAATTCATTGAAGTTCAAAATGTAAAATAATGGATTTGAAGTTAGCTAGGGTTTTTAGAGAAAATTTTGTTTTTAATATAATCACATGAGAACTCACTTGTAACTCACCATTTCTTCCTTAGAGGAGTTTGGTAGTGCTTATGTGAGATTGGGGGTTACTTTTGCGACAGACTTAGAGTGAAAAGATCAAATGTTTTAGTGCAGCCTAGAAATTATTGTGTAGCAGAAACCAACAATCATTTGAAGCAGATTTTGAGTCCAACCAGTGAGCCTTTGATTGTTGTCCATCAAGATTTTATTTGCAGGAAAAACTAGCATCCATTTTGGAGATGCTTTTGAGTGCAACCAACAACTTTTGTGCATCGTCCATGTTTTTGTGTGTGACAACAATCAACAACAATTTTTCCTTTCTTTTCAAGATGAATTGAGGACCTCTTCACACAATCAGATGTATGATGTTGGAGGGATTCTAAGAGGAAAACTCAAAACTATGATACCACTATATTTGGATGTATGATGATGTAGGGCTTGTTGATATTTTGACATGGAGTGCCATTTTCTAACATCTATGGAAACTTGAACAAGTTTCCTTTATATTTTGAGTGTCGAGCATCCACCACCTATTAAGAATTAGGATGTTGTGTCATAATCATTGAAATGTGAGTTGCAATCTGAATTAATAGTCATGATAACTTCCACTGATCAACACCCCCCTTGAGAGGGAATGTTGACCCATGAGGGGTAAAGATGTTACTTTTGAGGATTTGAACCTTGGTGGGGGTAATAAAAACACCTCACATCATTGATCTGACAAACCCCCTTTGACATGTTTTTAGTGTCTATGTATGGGATAGGCCCTAACTTTTGACATGTAATGTTTTTGACATTTACCTAAGAAACAATACACTTCGGGAAAAAATAAAACATAGTAACCATTTCGGGGCTATATCCAACCATACACTTTCTACATTAATGCCACTTTCAAGCTAGGCTAATAACATGACGAAAGAACCATAGGTGTACTTGCAATTCCCTCTCAAATTTCAAGTAGTTTGTAGCAAGAAAACCCTTAATAGCCCCAACCAATTCAAGGTAAGAGATATGTTGGCTCAAGAATTCTTCAGGAGAAGTTTTTTTTTCCAACCACAAAATACCTTGTTGGCCACAACAAAATCACATCCTCCTTGTTATCTCCAACTGAATCAAGGAGATAGTTATGTATGATTTCCTCCTTATTGGCCCCAACTAGACCAAGGAGTAGGATACACTCTTAAAAATATGCAACAACAAGGCTTCTTGCATACATATCCTACTGCAATCTCCTTATAGTCGTTGTTAAACCACTAGCCAAATGTCTAGGAAAGCAATAAAAATGATAGAAAAAGGAAAAGCACAAACTTATAGTCAAGTACATAGACCAAAATAAAAAGGTGTAGAATTTGGAACTCCTCATCTCAGGGTGCCCAATATATGGAAATAAGATGGTTGGTGGGGATAACTAAAGCATTGATGCCCAAATATGATATATCCATGATTGGGAGTGAGGTGGAACTTTCCTCGAATCAATGTATCTCCAAGCATATGTTCTATATTATTGCCAAACAAGAAAAGAGGAAAAGAGTTGCTATGATAGCCCCCTCCTTTCACAGTCCCAAAACAATCTAGCTCACATGCTCTTTAATTACATTTCTTTATGCAACAATCTCATTAACCTAATAAAGTGGACAACATTGAAAATATTTTTACACATATAAATACATCCATGAGTTAATTGGGCTATGGAATGTTTCTATTTGAATAACTTCTAACAAAATTTTTACATAGTAACATTACAATACACTTTATAATATCCAAATGAGGTATTGCATCCCCGCTCCCTAAATAAGAGCATCGGTGTTAGTATGATCATGTTGGTTAAAAAAAAATGGCTTATTCTATTGCATTTCATGCTCCCATACCCACTTTGCATCATTGGGTTCAAAATGCTTTTGTTAGACCTTGACTTGTTGGATGACTTAGTTCTACAACATTATGGAGATCTTATTGAGGATGAAAGTAAGCTTAGATCGGAACCCTCCATCTAGTTCCACTTGGAACATGAAACAATCAAGAGTGTGGGTAGGATCATGTAGATATCTTTTGAGGAACGAAACGTGAAGCACATTGTGCACTCTAACATTAGGTGAAATTTCAAGCTTATATGAAACAAGTCCAATTCTTTCCAAAGTCTCAGATGGTCCACAATATCTAGCAATCAAGGTAGTACAACTTCCTAATTCTAGTGAGATTTTGTTTGGATTTACCCACAAGAACACATCACCCACTTAAAATTTTCTTTGTGGTCTATGGGTATCAATAGATCTCTTTTGAAGATCTTTGGCCGCGTTTAAATTATGCTTTATTTTGGAAACCTACTCCTCCATTCCTAAAATAACTCTAGTACAAGTCTAATTCTATCGTCTTTATTGCCTCAAGTCAATGGAGTATTGCATTTTCTTCCATGTAAGGCCTCAAATGAATCTTGTACATCGATGTATGGAAGCCATTATTATTGAAATAATTGGACGTACTCCTCCAAGTTGGATGGTTTTTTCATCGCATACATCCACAATATATCTTTAATTAATTGCATCACCAGTTTGGTTTTCCCATCAATTTGAGGATGGTAAGTTATATTGAAGATCAATTGTGTGTCCATTTATTACATTACACTCTTCTAGGAGTTGGTATCCATAGTTGATATGATGTTCTTTGGAACTTCTTGTAACCTTACAACTAAATTAACAAATATTTTTAACAATATCTAAGTGTTATGCATAGAACAAACATGTATCAAGTAGCATGGTTTAGTCAATTTGACCACAACTACCATAATGGAATCATGCTTCTTAACTGTCTTGCGAAAAATAATGATGAATCATGAAATCTATGGATAAAACCCCCCATTTCCATTTTGGAATTGGTAATAGATAATGTAATCTAGCAATATGTTGATGCTAAACTTTTTGGCACTAGAAGGCACTTGGGAATGGATTTCTCAACATCCTCCTTCATTTCAAGCTAAAATAAATTATTCTCCAAAGATGTAATTGTCTTTTGGTATACATTGTGGCAGTTGCACATGGAATATCATTTGTTTCCCTCATATGAGCATTCTTAGTTCAAGTAAGTTAGGCACATAGAGTTATTTTTTTATAGTTGAGAAGCCCATTTTCCGTAATTTATAAACCTTTGTACTTTGTACTTTTGTTGAATTATCCAATTGTCCCCCTTGATTTCCTTGTTAACTTGGATCTAATATTGATGTTAAACAAATTCATTGAGTATGTTTTACATCACCTTAATTTCATGTGTAGATATTGTGGCCAAATGGTTTCTTCGGTTAAGAGCATCCACAACTTTGGTTTCCTTCCCTTTGATATGCTTAACATCAAAGTTTTACTCACTTAAGAATTAACCATATTCATTGTGTGGGATTGGATGACGTTGAATGTATGAGTATGTTAACTTGGCATGTTTCGTCTTCAATGCAAATATATTGGCCATGCAATAATGTCTTCATATATTTAATACATGGACTATTGTTTCTATCTAGATCACAAGTGGGATAGTTCAGGTCATAATCCTTCCGTGTTTGAGATTTAATGAAATAACATGGTCATTTTGCATTAAGACTCCATTTCCTTCAATGTATGCATCAACACATACCACATAATCTTTGTTAGGGCCTAGGAAATTCAAGATAGGGGTTGGAATAATCATTTGCTTTAGTTTCTCAAAACTTTGTTGGCACTTATTGGTAAATTCTTTTGTCTTATTTTCAAGGGCATTAAAGGATGAGTAATGCTAGATAAACCTTGTACAAATATACAATAGTAGCTTATAAATCCCATATATAAATTCTTACTTCAAAAGCTTTATTTTGTGGGTTCAAATAATTTTTTTCTTTGGATATGATATATCCTAGACACTACACTTGCTTTGGAGTAATTTACATTTTCTTAGCTTAGCATATAGTACTAAACTTTCCAATCTAGAAGCTAGATTTAGGGTGAAATTCCTTGGGTTGATGTGATAGAATAATATTCCCACACTTTGATACTAACATCGATGATAGTTTCTATGTCACTTGTTTTGGGTCCTCTTTACCTCGTGGTCGTTATCTATGTGATGTCTCTAATTGCAAGTGATTACTACAGTGGCATGTCCATAGGCTGGGATCTTGTTCCACATTAATGTACTTACTCTTACTCTTGACACATGTGTGTGTGTGTGTGTTGGGAATAATATCACATGGATACCAACTATGTGGTAGAGGTGGTTTATGATTCATGAGGCATTAACCACTCCAAAAGATTTGACAATTTGAAAGTTGGATTTGGGGTGAAAGGGTGCAAGTCCATGGTTTGATGTTAAAGCATCCTCCTTCACCTCCAGTACTAACATTCCGATGACTTCAGTTTCATGCCTTGCAATCCCTCTTTGGCTTGTGGTTGTTTCCTATGTGATGTCTGTAATTGCAAGCTATTACTACATAAACATATCACTATGATGGGATTTCATTCCACCTCAATATACTTACTCTTACACTTGTTGTGTTTGTGTGTGTTTTGAATAATATCACATGGATACAAATTGTGAGAGAAGTGGTTATGAGGCATTACCCACACCAAAATATTTGCTAATTTGAAATTTGGCTTGGGGGTGCAAGTCTCCTAGTAGAAGTGATAACATCCTCCATCACTTTGGCACTAATATTTTTTATGGTTTTGGTTTCGTGACTTGTGGRCCTTCGCTAGCTTGCGATTGTTATCTATGTGATCTCTGTAATTTCATGTTATTACTATAGTGGCATATGTTTATGATGGGTTTTCATTTCACATTAATATACTTACTCTTACTCTTTACATGTGTGTTTGTATTGGGTATGTGYRTTTTCGATAATCCCACATGGATAAAAAATGTGAAACAAATCCCATGGACATTAGTTGGTATAACTCCATGCAAYGAGATAATTGGGCTTGTATTAATGTGGAGACTTTTGTTAAAAACACTCCCAAGTGGATGAGGATGAGGTCAAGTGCAAGTATTTAGTGATTTTGATGGCATAGAAACATCCATCATAGTGCAAAAACTATAAGAAATTTTCCTCCCCTCCAAAAAAAATTGTGAGGAAAAGGTTGTTAATGAGGCATCAACCACATCAAATGTTAGATTTTTACTTTGTTTCTTAGTATTTTCCTTGGTATGGATCTATAGTGATTCATATCCATATAATGATAAGTCGCTTCATCAAAGATCGTCTTGAGTTTGTGCATTAGTCTTGGAAGAGATAATATAAGAAAATATTATTTTATTAATGCTCGAATATCGACCTTAAATAGTTCAATGTGACTACAAAGTACAATAGTGTGGGATATGAAGTGGGAGTGAAAAGTTTTCTCCTATAAAATCATGATAAAATCATGCCTAAACTATGCTAGATAATATCTTAGTATAATCCCATGGAATACAAAAACAATGTGGTAACACACATACATTCAAGTACTGCTAAAAACCCAATAACAAAACCTTCAATGAGGGTGGAGGGTATGTTGTCTCGCTTGAGGAGCATTGATCAACACCCTTGATGCTCTTTCTGCTAACATCTGAGGCTGAAGAGAATAATCTCATGATATATGATTGATTAGAGTACTCAGAAGAGTTGAAAGATCTAGTCTGAGATATCTCTTGATGTCCAGATGATGTAACCTTGTGTCAAGATCTAAAGGAAGTCTCTTGTTTTTTGATTCCATGTGGATTGCCCCAAGATTTGAGGAAACACCCATGTCGGGCCTCATTGGATAATCTCATATGGCATCCTAGTGTTATGGAAATATTCCTCTGCGGACAGGTGAACTTTCCCTTGGATTACAGACCCCTCTACCAAGACAGAAAATTACATTTGGACACTACCATTCCTATAGATTTATTTTATCCATCAAAAAAGAGAGAAGAAGGGGAAGTATGATGTATCTCATTTACGACGTTTTTCCAAGCTGCTCCAATCCGCGAGCTCCAAATAGTACCTTCAATGGATAGCAAGAAACAAACGACTATCTCCTACTCTAATGGATTAGACAAAATCAATCGATCTATGAAGATTAAGACAAGCATAAACAAGCACATGTAAACACGTACTTGAAGAAAATAGGCCAATTATATTAATGAGAACTTCAAAAGGAAACTTACAATCTTCAGATGATGTTGCAGCGGCCTCTCCAAGTCATCCTCGTCCAACCCTTGCTCGAAAGATCCACAATCAAAATAACAATGCTTTGCTAATTTATCCTCCTTTTCACCATGGGAATGGCTCCATTTATAGGCTTTGAGAGGCTCAACTACCTTGGGTATATTTGGAATTAGTTGAGGATGTGGATCCAATAGTTGTGATATTTTCCTTAGATGCATCCCTGGAGTTATATTCGAGCCAAACTAACCCAATCCATCAATAGTTGTCTTTAGAGAAAAGTGGGATTTCTTCCAAGATTCCCTTAATCAACTCAACACTCCCTTAAAATGGACAATAGAGTGATGTAGCGCTCCCCCTGAGATGGACAAGGAGAACTAGATCTCCCTATGTATGAGCAAGGGAGCGTTGATATTCCAAAAATCGACCAAGATGAGTAAATCCCTAGTAAAAATACGTGTTCCAATTGTCAGATGATGGGGCTTCTTCTTCTAACATGTTTCAGGGGTTGTAGCAAGTGTTTTCATGGTGTCGTTTGAGATATGATACTTAGGAAAAGTGAATGCGACACTTGCGACAATAAAAGTGTGATACTTGTGACACTTACGACACTTGCGACACTTGCGACAATGAAAGTGTAACACTTGCGACATTGTCAAAGTGAGGAATTTTTATGTGTAACAAATTGCCCCCAAAAGTGTGAAGTCAGAAAAGGAATGTTGATGGCTAAAACACCTTGTATATTCTTCGAAGCAAGGGTATGGATTTGGAGAACCTGGTAGGAGCTGCAGACAACCATCAAACAATGTTAATATGTGTTCCATTCCCGAGGTAGGTATACCTATGCTTGGAATACAAATGACTCAAATCACAGCCGCCAATAAATACAATGCAGATCCATGATGATATTCACTAAGGAGATGTCCACCAAAGATACAATGTGGATCCATCTCTTTATGACCTGACTTGATCATAGCCACAAAAGAATACACAATGGAGATACAATGTGATAAGAACATAGCCACATACCAATACAAAGTGGATCTATTTTAAAATATGTATATCAGTCAAATAATATCCATTGCAACCTAGGAAAAGTGTATATGCGGATGAATACTCAACCCAGGGTCTTTGTCCTGATCCTATAACAATAAAATTATTTCCATGTGAATATATTATTTGATGTCGAACATGAAAAAAATCACTTGATTACCAGTCATTGAGGTATACCGTTAACAAGTGTGAGAGAAGTCACCACTCATGTCGATGATTCTCAAGGTACTTTTAAAGTACAATCCAGCAAATGTGAATAATGAGATGAAGTTGAACACTCATGGAATTAGTTGGTCAGGGGTCATTGATGCATACCCACTATCGAATGCGAGGAGGCATTCCATTGAGCCATGCAGGTCCCAAGATACTCATGTGTTCCTTTATTTTCTAGATAATTTGTTGAAGTCGATAGGAAAAGACTCGTCGAAGGATTGCATTGATGTATCCCCCATCAATCGACATGAAACTCGTCACAGGAAAGTGATAAGATATATTGGATGAAAATGGACTGACACGGGTATGGGAACTGGTAACATTGTAGACGGGTCAATTTTGAGGTGAATACTTCCCTTGAACACTTAGGCATGACATAATACTTGGCAGCATAGACTCAGAGTGGACCAAAACATAATGCAATGAGTGTTGGGGCATTCATTGGATGGGCCAAAGGAGTATAAAGACTCATAGGATTGGTTCAGTGTAGAGGTTAATGGATTATCCAAGTGTATGGTGAGGTGAAAACAAGTGTCATGTTCAAGGGAAACCATAAGAGCTGCCTTAAAAGATCTCAAGAAACTTGACCCACTTCCTTCAATTTCCCCCCCATCCAAATAGATGAGTACCTATTTTTCGTTTAACGAGCTCAAGGAGGGTAACACATGCTCAATATAACTCACCTTCGGTAAGTTCTTCTTCCTTTATTTAACAAAATGGAAGAAGTAAGGGTTCATCCCCAGGTGGGCCCTTCAATGTGTAATTTTGCGAGTCCAGAGAAGGAAAACGCAGTTGTTTTTCATGTTTAGGGAGTTTGAAAATAACTTAAAGAAGACTCTGAGGTTTTCCTTTTTCATGATTTTAGTCTCCGAGGTCCGAAAAAAGTATAAAATGATATGAAGGAGATCTCTTCTAGCCGATATTGACTAGAGTGTTCCTTTTTCATAGATATTCTATTGGGACCGAAAAAGGGATAATATACTGCCCAACAGACGACTCTTCATATTTTAATGACCTCGAAGTATGACGAAGTTTACTCAATAGCATCATAAGGTCATCAAAAATTCTTTGCTCCATAATTTCCTGCGTAATCCAGTTATTCTGGGCAAAAAATGTTAGCAGTTTCTTAAAAATCAACAATAATTTAGGAAAAAACTCAAAAATAAATATTATAAATGTGAAAAAGGGGTGTAAATGACTCTATTTGGAAATATTAAAAGTCAATTAGGGAAAAAGATGTCAATTAGGGAGTGATTTTTTCAGCGTTGACTGCGAGAGCTACATGCTACCATTCACGATTTCGTCTGGACCAGGTTGGTACCCTGGCCCTTCTCATTCATTTCCATGCCTTTTTGTTCAATTTCAACCTTTATTTCATGAGTTTTGGCTCCTTGGAAAGCCCTAGAGTGTCGAACAGGATCGACGCTCCCTTAAGAAATCGAAGGGGGCACTATTTTATATTTCAACGCCTTAGTATGTCTTCTAGGGGAGCACTAGCACTCTATTTTTTCTTTCCAGGGAGCATTGGGCGCAAAAAATGTTTTTTTTTTTGGTTTTAGGTTGTGAAAAAGGAATTTCTCTCCTTGAAACTTGGCTAATGTGATTCTTTTGTGGATTTGCAGGTTTGCACTAGCCAATATGATTGAATGGAAGGAAAGAGAACATAAATTCGACGATATGGCTGCCTTACAAGACCCTCAAGTGAGGACATCTTTACGAAACTGTGGTTTGTTGAAGTACTTCAAGCTACAAAACATGAGAAAGGAAGTCCTTTTGATGAGTATCTGATTGGGTTATGGGACAATTATGAGCAAGGGTTCTGGATATGATCTCACATGCTTGAGATCGACATTGAGGATGTGTATTTTCTAACGGGGCTCTCGAAGAGGGGAGCACCCATCCTTTTATCTGGACATTGGTCTACTCCATAACCAACAGAGGCATATGTTGCCCAATATTGTGTATCGGGATCACGCTTAGTAGGGGAAAGAACCATCATCAAAGATGTGATGGACCTATCTCTATGATACATTCTCTTCGCTATCACTAAACTGGTAGGAAGCACCAGTGCCCACCTTGCTTCCAAATCTCAGACATCATATGTTATTCAGTGTTTGGAGCCTAGGATTTTTAACTGGAGTGCAGTGTTATTGAGAAACATCAAAGAGAAAATATCTAAGTGTAGAACAGGAAGACAAAAAAAATTTGTATATAGATATTTCTTGGTTTCGTTCTTTCTATAGCGAGTACCATGGATGCATCCACAAGTTGCATTGATAGCATGCCCTGCATCCGAGCCCCGGATGGAGTGATAGATGAGTCTTTCACCTCGGTTGGGGAATGAACCCTCAACCTTCTTCTTTACTGTTGAATTATTCGTATGGTGGAGAAGGAAGATCATGGTTATAGAGGACTTTCCTTGTGCCATATTTGACTTTAGGGGCAGTGCAGATTTAGTGCTCCCCAAAGAGGCACAGTGGGACACATCAGGTAAAATACGAAAGATCATGACCTTGCAACAATGTTTTTTTGTTTTTGTTTTTATATGTATATATGTATTTTTATTTTGTACAAAGAGGGATCTAAATCATTTGTTTTCATCATGCATACAGAGGCACTTCACATCCGGCAGGGATGCTAGCACTAGGAGGTCGTGGCAATGTTCAGGCAACAACGAAGGTTGGAGTCAAAGTAGGAGGACTCTGTGAAGTTGATAGGAACCTCTGTGGGTTGACCATGGGTGTTCCTTCCATGAGGATACGATATTTACCCTTACATATTCATAGACATACAGTCGGGGTACCTGAAGGCCTTAGTCATCTGTTGTGACGAGTGGCCATAGCGTTTGTGTGCTATGTTGAACACAATGTAGTGCAGGAAGACGAGTAGAGTCTCTTGACACATAGTATTTTATAATGATGTCATGGGTATAATGGCCCACATTTTTTCCCTGCTATGTACCTTTTGCATGATGTATTTTGACATAGTTTTGTTATTTTATATACAGACATATATATATATGAGTTTTGCAGTGGCTACTTATGTTTTTCAAATTATGTGATTTTTTTTTATTTACATGTTTTATGTTTTGAATGCTTATCTATGTGTAATGTACCAATACAACATATAATTTGCTAATGAATCTGTAGTTGTATTAAGTTCTCTTGATATATGTCTATATTCTAAAAATTCAAAATATCTCTCGACACGATGAACCCTTAGATGGAGACATAGAAAAACTGGATTATGAACAACGTATTCACAGCTTAGTTGACGGATCATGAGTTGACAATCAAGTTTGATAATCAATAGAGATATACCTAAAGAATAAGCTTCGGTTAAAAGTCCAATGACAACATGATATTCTGCAACTTTATTGGTTGCAGATCTGAGGAATATTCCTCCTGAACTCACTAACTCGCCAGAGTGGTAGATGATCCAAGCTACAAAAGCGATATTCTGGGTATGTTGACTAGCACTATCCGCAAATCCAAAATAGATAGGAAAGGATGATGACATTTGTGCATTCAAGCACAAAGCAAAGTATAATCAACTTTAAAGAATAGGGAAAAACTCGTGCACGTAAAAGAAAATACACACCAAACCAAAAACATATAGTACAATAATGTACAAAGAAAACATGCAAGATATTCTATGCATAGTACTTCTTTAGGTAAATCCCATTTTGGGGCTCACCAAGAGATAATCCATCATAATCCACAAACTTGTAGGCACCTCTCTGTAGCACACACTTCGCGATGTATGGCCCATTCCACATAGGTTCTAACTTACGTACACCAAGTTTGTTATGATCTTGGTCATAGACTAGGACCATATCTCCTTCTTCGAAAGCGTGAGGTTGAACAGACTTATCGTATTGAGTCTTGATGCATTTTTTATATGTCTTGTTGATGACAACAACATCGCGTCAGGTTTCATCCAACTTCGTTAGACATAAAAATCATTCTTCTTCGACAGAAGTATGGGGTAGGATTTTTACGGTTAATTTCAGGGATGGAATTTTGCATTCCATCGAAAACATTGATTCCAACCCATATACCAATTGGAAGGATGTAAATCCAGTGGCAGTTTTAATTGAAGTCCGATAATCCCAGAGTGCGGAGAAGAGTTGAAAATGCCAAGAGGTTTTGTTCACCCCCACCATTCATTGAAGCATGGTTTTTAGGACTTTGTTGATGGCTTCAACTTGTCCATTTTCCTGAGGAAAGTAAGGGGATGAATTTTCATGACAAAAACCTAACTTGGTGCGCAATTCACCCATCATATGGTTATGGAAATGGGATTCACGATCAGTTACAATAACTTGTGGGACTCCAAAGTGAGCGATGATGTGTTTGAAAATGGAAAGTGTTGTAGTTAGGCCATCGTTAAGAAATTTAGGATTAACCTCAACCCATTTAGTGAAATAATCGATTGTGATGATAATATAACCGTGCCCCCCCCCCGGTTGAGGTAGGCTTACATTGCATGAAATATATACCCCATTTTTCGAAGGGGTCGATGGTGACAATGGGATGGAGTGGATTTGGGTAGGTACGTGCTTTCTTATGAAATATCTAACATGGTGGAAATTTTTTAATGTCCTCAATGCAGTCTTTGAATATGGAAGGCCAAAAATAACTGGCACGTAATATTTTTTGGGTTGTAGCCATCCTAGAAAGATGACCGCCACAATCTCCAAGGTGACAGTGATTTAAAACTCACTCATCCTATTCATGGGTTAAGCAATGTCATATAATAGTATCAATACCATGGTGATACAAAGTGTCACCAACGATAAGGTAGTACTTTGAATGATGTCTAATGCGATGTCATTCGTCATGTGAAATGTCTGGATGGAAGCATTGGGTATAGGATACAGAAGAATGTCTCCATACCACATATCAAACGTACTAATGAGGAACAATGATTCATCGGGAAGGGAATCATTGGGCTCATTATTCTCATCAGTATGGGGAAGATCATAAATTAATTCTGCAAAAACCAATGATTTCTTAGCTTTGAATTTGGAAAACTCAAGATCGAATTCTTGGAGAATGACGATCCATTTGGAATATTTTCCCCTAAGCACTTGACGAGTCAAGATGTGATACATGGGGTTTGAGTCAACAATGACCGTGGTAGTGTGAAGAAAAATATAGTGAAAAACCTTTGGACAATAATGATTGCTTCTAAATCCAACTTTCAACATGTGAATAACGGAGTTCAGGACCTGAAAGGATTTTACTTAAATAATAGATCACATGTTCGGTGCCATCATCATCTTCTTGTACTAACACCATAGATATAGTGGAAGCAGAGGAAGATAAATAAAGGATGTAATCTTTTGCATAATTGGGATGATGTAACAATGGTGTATTCATTAAAGCATGCTTGAGATCATCAAATGAGCATTGAGAAGTTGCATCCCAGATAAAAGGGGCATCTTTCTGTAGAAATCTCATGAATCCTTTAGTAATTTCAGCATAATTTCATATAAAACGGGGGAGAAAGTTTACCTTCACTTGCAAACTTTTCATTTGGGTAATATTGTTGGGAGGAGGTAAAGCAAGAATAGCTTTGATTTTTAAGGGATCCACCCTAATCCCATCTTTGGATACTACGAAGTCGAGGAGTCTCCCTGATTCAACAACAAAAATGCATTTATGGGGGTTCAAACGTATGTTGTAAAACCTACATCTAAGAAATATTGCCCGTATATGACCAATATGATCATGTCTACGAGTCGAGTGATCTGGAAAATCATCAAGATAGGGTTCAAAAATATGTTTGATGTTGTGGAAAGCATATGACATATCCCGTTGAAATGTGGTGCCAACATTTTTAAGGCCAAAAGGTAATTTCCGATAGGATAAAGTCCCTCATGGGCAGATGATTTTTTATTTTTTTTATCAACATGTAAAATATCGATCTGGTTATAGCCAAAAAATCCATCCATAAAAGAGAAAATGACACTTCTTACACAATTATTGATAATTTGGTCGATAAAGGGTGTAGGGTAATTGTCCTTCGGACAAGCCTTATTTAGATCCCTATAGTCGACACAAACATGAATTGGCCCTTGTTTCTTGGTGACCGAAACGATGTTTGAAACCCATTCGGTCAGAGGTACGAGATAAATAAAACCATATTTTAGTAACTTTTCTACTTTTGCCTTGATTACTGCAGTTTTCTTGGGATGAACCGGGCGAAGTTTTTGTCTCACGGGTTTAACTCCAGGGTAAGTTTTGATTTCATGCACAACGATCGACGGACTGATCCTTGACATTTCTTCATAGCTCTAGGCGAAGATTTCATTGAATCCTTTAAACAAAGTGGTGTAAGTTTCAATCTCTTTAGTTGAAAAAATGGCACATAGTTGTATGTTTTCCACAATACCTTATTTTGTGGATATGTCAACACTGATTGTTTGAGATATGTTTCCCAAATTTCCCTCGGAGATTGTATCCTGAGCGAGTATCGAATATTGGGGAGTGTTGATGATATCAGTGGGAAAGATAGATGAAATATATTTCTCAATCTCATTCAAACTGGAAAGAAAGGATGAATGATGGTGGTTGTCATCCCATGGTGCCTCCTCGATACTAATCATTTCCATAATGGATTCGGAAGATGGAAAAATCCATAGGATGTAATCAAAAATGGAGGATAGGGAATCTAACCAAGATGGTAGTGAATAGGAATTAGACGCCAGCAGATGTTGGTTGTCAAGTGAAGGAGAGACAGATTGAATGGCGTCGTACTCAACCTTTGCAGTACTAAGTGGCATAGTGTCACCTAGTGAATCGAATTCTAAGGGGCTAGGTACAATCCATGGATTAGATTATTCAAGGGACTGATGTACCATAGTCGAAATCATATTAACCATTGTGATATGTTGCATGGTTGGAGGAAGAGGTGTGGGGAAAGTTCCCATGAGAGAAGAATCTTTCAGTTGACCTACCCCTACACTTTCATAAGTAATCTTTGAATCCCTCAAGAATGAAATATTGTTGATTGTTTGAGTGCGAGCATTAGGGGTGCAGTGATCTAACTGATCGATGGTCACTATTTTTCCTTGATGAGGAAATTGGACAAATCGACAGACTAATGAAGTGACAACAGTCATATCATAGAACCAACATCTTCCAGCAACAAGTTATAATCGAGGCGAGTGATGACCACTTCTATATCGACGAAAATAGTTTTTCCCCCCAGTTGAACTACTAAGGATTGTAACAATCCATGAGGTCGAAAACCTCTTCCATCAAATGTTTTTAACATGGTGGGAGATTGATTAAGACCAGGTGATTTAAGGCATTTCCATCAAACTACTGACATGACACATGTTGATGCTCCCTCATCCAAGATCGTGCGATGAATATGTTGATTATGGACAACAAAATCAATTTGGAAAGCAAATTGGTGAGAGAGTCATGATTTAAAATTATCCAGATTGAATGTGATATTATTTGAGGACTCGAGATCTATAACTCTGATGGCCTTCATTAGAGTTATACGTTGGCTAAGGAAGTCTTGTATAATTTCGAGAGCCGACATGGCACAAGGTGCTTGGGCCAAATCTTCAACAATGTTGTAGTTTTGGGCAGCACAAGAGTTAGGATTAAAAGTAGACTTTATGATTGTGCTCTTGGGTGGACGTAAGATAGAGTCAAAATTCAGTTTCTCAATCTAGAGAGGTCCAGATGGAGGGTTAATTGAAGTGGAAGGTGGATCAGTCACATTTCCATTAGTTACGCTTTCCTTATCGGGTTTACCTGGTGGTATGTCATATGTCATAGTGCGAGTGGTCAAATATACACCATTAAACATATAAATGTGTGCACTCGATGAAGCATCCTTGTTAGGAGGATAACTTGGGTTGCCTCCTTGCAGAGGTGCAAGATTTTGTGCAACCAGTGACTATTGTTGTGGAAAAGGATGCCTCGAGACAATGAGTTGAGAATTTCCTTTAAATAATATAGCAATTTCTTCCCAGTGGGGACATTCCCGTGTATAATGATATTCAACACATATGAGACATGGAAATTTTGGTTTTTGTTGTGGTTTCTTTTCAGTAGCAGGTGTTTGTGCTTGTGTTTTTGTATTTTTAGTTTGATTTTTATTTTATTGGGTTTATTCTTATTTTTCCTTTTCCCCCCTAATTGTTTTGGTGAAGCATATTGGACTGCGTGCACTTAGGATACTTTAGTAGGGGTGGAGCTTGATGAGAGTGGATATTGCACTATAGTTGAGGTAGTTATGGAATGATTGGTTGTGTCAATCGATTGTGAACGAGACTAGGTTTTGACAGAACCGATAACACCATCTGTATGAGAGGTGGAGGATGGTTTTGATGGATCAGTTGATGTGCGAGGAGCATTTGGGATCAATTCATACAAGGTATCGGATTGGGAATAAACCAGATCCAAATACTGGGCACGAGCGATGCCTTCCTCTTTTGTGATTACACCACCCATGGCTACATCACGAGCAATAGGAGGTAATAGATATTTTGTGAACCGTTCGTCCAACAACTAGTCGGGAATGGTTGCTTTGATCAACCATTGTCGTCATCTCCATTCATGAATATGATCATAAATATGTACGAAGTTGATTTAACGAAGGGAGGTCAAGATTTCTGTGTCAATTTCGTATCTAATGGGCAATTGGAAGTGGGTGAGGAAAGCCATGGAAAGTGAATTAAAATCTTGAAAATTTCCATATTGTAACTCAATGTACCATTTAGCCGCTAAACACGTAAGTGTACGCTGGAAAAGACGCAAACAGATAGAGTCATACATCAGTGAGTTTGATGAACACCACATATGAAAGTTCATGACGTGGTTATTAGGGTCTTCACCAGTTTTACCGTCAAATTTTGGAATATCATAAGGTAATTTGGATGGAATGACTGGACAAAAAGGGGAGTGTAATATGGGATTGTTTGTTAATATCGACAAATCATATAGATCTAAAGTAGCTAAGAATGATAATTGTCGATTGGCTTTAGGATGGTACTGGTGTGGCGTAGGAACACTAGTAGGACCGTAAATTGGGTGCAGAGGATATTTGTATCCAGAAGGTTCTCCCATATGATGTTGTTGTGGATTTTGACCAGTGAAAGTGGGATTCATTTGTTAAGGAATTTGCATAAAAGGAGGAGGAAAACCCATTTGGCCCTATGGAGGATAACCAGTGTAACCCAGAGGAGGATAGATATGTTGACCTTGAGGTGGGTAACTAGGTTTCCCCTGAGGAGGGTAAGTGATTTGACCCTGGGGAGGAAAGGATTATTTCCCTTGAGGACCCCAAGTGGGATTCGGGACACTTGGGAAGGTTTTTCCATAATATAGTCCAAAAGGATTGGGATTTCTTGATCCTCCTTGCAGGTTGGGATTTGAATATCCTCCCTGATGTGGTTGATGAAAGGGTCCTCCCTGGGGTGGTCCCTGGGACTGTTGTGGGTTTTCGGTAAAAGAAGGTTGAAATTGTACCCATGTAATAGGTTGGGTAACAACTGGGATTTTTCCACTGAAAGGGGGTTGCCCCCCAATCCGTATTTGTCCACTGAAGGAAGGTTTCCCACCAGTTTGGATTTTTCCAMTAAACGAGGGTTKCCCCCCAGTTGGGATTTATCCACTGAAAAATGTTTGTCCCCCAGTCGGTATTTTTCCACTAACGGGGGATTTTCCCCCAATAGGGATTTTTCCTAYAGTCGGATTTTGTTGTATGGAAAGGTTTTTCATTTCTTAATGTGAAGGTGTCTCAATGGGATTCTGTGGCGTGTATGAGTTTTTTTCTTAAAGAGGGATGGTAGGTGTAACCGTCATAGTACTTTGCAAATGACTAGGTACTACAAACCATGTTTCACTCGCTACTTGTCCTGAGGTGGTAGTAGTATTGATTGTCTATCTGGAAGGATGGTCATCAGGATGACTTGATGGTCCTACATCCGCACCAGTGGTGGAAGATGTATGTGGAGGCTTAAAGAGTGGTCGGCTAAAATTATTTTTTTCATAAATATCCCGAATCGATGGAGTTCTCCATATCGGACGAATAGGAGTTTGTTGTGGATCTACCATTTCAGTAGAGCGGACAGGGGTAGTATATTCTTCATTGAAATTTGGTTGTTCAGGTTCCATGTCATGTTCTTCGTATGGAATTAACGGTAGCCTAGGATAATATTCAACTACGATGTTTCCTGAGGAGTCTACTCAGAGAAGGAGTGGATCATGAGGGTTTTTCAAAGCCAGGTTTGCAGAAGGGGTAGGACATTCCTGAACTACTACTAAAGATCCCTCGGTATTTTCGATCAAAGGAGTAGCGACACTCCTAGCGTCTGAATAGTTTTTTACCTCTTCAAGGTAAGTGTCTTCATGTGAGTTAGGAGGTATGGTTTCATAGCCTTCTAAGGAAACCCTTGCATCCTACATGATCTACGAAGACCTTTATCAGCCACAAGACCAATTTTAAGGACAACTAAGGCAAACAAACAACATTCGCTAAAAAAATCTAGAAAACCAACAAGCAAAACAACAACTTCTCTCAATGAACGCACTAGTTGGTGATGAAATCCAACATCGCGTGAAAAAAGTGATAAGGGGATAGGATGGAGAGGGTGGATCAGTTACATTGGCGGCTTTCTTAACATACTTACGTCTTGGTGCAAGTTTCCTCGCGGTTTTACCCATGGATTACCCTCCAAGGAGCCCAAGTGAGTTTGACCAACATTTGATCCAAGTACAACGAAGACTTCCCTTCACCATCACCTCGTGTAAGGACCCTAAATATTATGGCCACTAAGAATACCAACTCGTAGTCAGCCTCTAGGAGGGTACAGTCGACAGTCGGGTCTGAATGTATGGGCAGGATATCAAGTCTGAAATTCTTCAACAAAACCATGGACAAATGGACCGGTAAACTCCAGAGGACCCTGAATGGATTCAGAATTCACGAAGCTCTGAGACCAAATGAAAACAATTGATTCTCAAGAACCCCCAGTATACGATCGTTCCACTATGATTAGTTAGGCCTCAGAGGGATAATCTTTATTTCTTTCCTACACGCAACCTCGTGTTTAACCCCCGTGTGAGAGGGGCATCCCAGCTATGCTTATACAAAGGTTGGATTTCTTATCCCTATCACAAGATTCTAAGTTTTCCTTGAATTATTTGGAGAGCTATTCTTACAGCCTATTCCAAAGCTCTAGTCCTAGTTTATTTTTGGTGTAAAGATCTAAAAATAAAATTTTCTAGTTCAAATTTAATTAGTGCTTATTTTCATGGTTGTTTGTTACACAAGGGTGAATGGTAGTGAAATTGATGATGTATGAGACTTGACTCCACAAGAATGTAAAAAGAATGATATGCAAAATTTTCTTTTCAATGAACGTCTAGTTACAGGAAGGAGAAGAGTTTATTTTCTTTTCGTCACTAACAAACACTCAAAAAATTCAAAATTTCACGCTATTTAGTTCCCAAACAAGAATTCACATAGTTTCCAAATTATCACAAAAACTTTTTAATATCCAAAACCAATGCATATAAATACTTCTTTGTTTGATTGAGGAAGCAAACTATGATGTTTGTTTAATGCTTCATTCTTTCACTAATAATGAAAAAGTTCACTATGATGATCGAAAAGAGTATGAAGCAAAAGAGCATACAAACAAAGATACTCTCAACAATAAACAAGAGACCGAAAGAAGAACAAATATCAAATTGTTCAATCAAAGATTAAAAACACTAAGAAATCAAAAAGTCATACTTTATAGTATTCAAGAATTGAATAAGAGATCAAAGACAAAGAAATCAATAGAACCGTGATCAATAATATTCCCTGTGAAAATCCTATAATCAATGAGATAATCGAGAACAGTGGAAAAAAGGAACCAAATCTGAGAGAGAAAGGTCGATTTTGCAATCAAGAAAGATAACACAAACTCAATAAAGAATAAAAAGAATGAAGGAAAGTAAGTTCCTAGTCAAACAAGAGCCAAGATCAGACAGAAGAATATCCAAAGACTAGACCCAATAAGCAAGAAACCTTAAAAATTTTCCAAGAAGAGGAGATCGGCGCTCTGGTAACCAAGACTCCAGAGTGCTACAACACTCCCTAGAAGGCTCTAGGGGAGTGTTGATCAAGAAACAACGCTTTGACTTGAACTGTAGGGGAGTGATAGTTCTGAGGAAAGTTTGAGAAAAGCTTAGTAACTCAGGAAATTTTAGTAAGAGGCTCTGTAAGACAACTAGCAAAGACAAAGGAGATGAAAACTTCAAACCAAATAAACAAATATGATATAAGGATAGGAAAAAGTCTCGAACAAACCAAGGGAAGAACAATTGAAAGTTCCTCTCTAGTGGAGTCACCAATTTATGTTACAGAAATATTCCCCTGCAGACAGGTGAACTTTCCCTTGGATTACAGACCCCTCTACCAAGACAGAAAAGTACATTTGGACACTACCATTCCTACAGATTCATTTTATCCATCAAAAAAGAGAGGAGGGGAAGTATAATGTACTTCATTTACGATGTTTGTCCAAGCTGCTCCAATCCGTGAGCTCCAAACAATACATGCAATGGACAACAAGAAACAAATGACTATCTCCTACTCTAATGGATTAGAAAAAATCAATCGATCTATGAAGATTAATACAATCATAGAAAAGCACATGTAAACACATACTTGAAGGAAATAGGCCAAGTATATTAATGACAACTTCAAAAGGAAACTTACAATCTTCAGATGATGTTGCAGTAGCCTATCCAAGTCCTCCTCATCCAACCCTTGCTTGAAAGATCCACAATCAAAATAACAATGCTTTGTTGATTTATCCTCCTTTTCACCATGTGAATGCCTCCATTTATATACTTTGAGAGGCTCAACTACCTTGAGTATATTTGGAATTAGTTGAGGATATGGCTCCAATAGTTGTGATATTTTCCTTAGATGCAGATCTGGAGTTAGATTCGAGTCAAACTAACCTAGTCCATCCATAGTTGTCTTTAGAGGAAAGTGGGATTTCTTCCAAGATTCCCTCAACCAACTCAGTGCTCCTTTAATATGGACAACAGAGCGTTGCAGCACTCCCCCTGAGATGGAAAAGGATATCTAGCGCTCTCTATGTATGAGCAAGGGAGCACTGATCTTCCAAAAAGTCACCAAGATGAGTAAATCCCTAGTAAAAATACTTGTTCCGATTGTCATATGATGGGGCTTCTTCTTCTAACATGTTTCATGGGTTGTAGCAAGTGTTTTCATGGTGTCGTTCGAGATGTGACACTTGCGACAATAAAAGTGTGATACTTGCGACACATACGACACTTGCGAAAATGAAAGTGCAACACTTGCGACTCTATCAAAGTGAGGATATTTTATGTGTAACACTAGGGTCCCATGTATCTAACAAATGATGCATTGTTGTTGTCTGCTTGCTTCTCGATGCCTCTCTTTGTTGGGAGCATAGGACAGAAAAAAATAATCATCCTAGAGTCCAGTTTGGGCAAGGGTGGTGGGAGTGAATGGGATTTAAGTGCGAGGGCCTCCTTCATGGATAGGGCTAGGCATATTTGGTTCGAAAAATGGAAGAAGTTGGAGAGAGAGTTTTAAGACTCCTTAAGATAGTGAAATTTTCTTTGTTATCGCACACACTTTAGGTTGGGAAAATATCGACCCAATCCATGAGATGGTGATAACCGTGGGAGAGTCTACCCACTGTCACCTTAGATAAACCCTTCCCTCACTTTAGTGAAGGATAAATCCAACGCAAAGGGGAATCCCAGGTGACCCTAGGGGGAAACGAGATGAAAAGTGAGGTTATGGAAGTGATTCCCCTATAGGTCAAAATACTACGTGTAAAGTGGCTCAGAGACAATTCTCAAAGATGGTTAATGGTTTCCAAGTGATTGACTACCTGCAGAAGATAGGTGTACCTTCCCGAGACACATGAAGAGATGAGTATACACGCCTAAAGATTAAGTGGACAAGCAAGTCAAGATTGTTTTCCCAAACTACTGTAGTAAACAATAATATATATCAGCAAGGAACAAATCTAATTGCTGCAGATATAACCACTCAAAGCATCAAATATTTATTGAGAAATGAAGCA
Organism: Picea engelmannii; assembly: GCA_009831015.1. NCBI lineage: Eukaryota > Viridiplantae > Streptophyta > Pinopsida > Pinales > Pinaceae > Picea > Picea engelmannii. The sequence continues at coordinate 61,462 of ML793264.1, read as the reverse complement.
TAAAACATGTAGATTAGTTCTCAATACTTTAACACAAAATTTAGTGGTATTAGAGTGTTGTTGTATGAAGTTTTATTAGTATGTTTGTAACAAACAAGTGGTTGTAGCAAATATTTTCTACAACAGAAAGTTTCAACCATCAAAATTAGCGAGTAATCCGACAAAAGGTTCACCAATTAGCAATAGAATGATAACAATGGTTCACTAGCAAATTTCCGCCGTTGAAATGCAAGTTAAAATAAAACAAAATATAGAGTAGTTTGTTGCAGACCTAATGGTTGTATCTTTTATTCAGTTATAGCTCCAAGAATACTAGGCCAATCAAGATGCCCTAAGGGCTTTAGCAAGCTTAAAGCATCAAGAAAAGATTCCATCTTGAACAAAATCAATATCTCTCTAGATCACGTTTACCAATGCAAGAAATTCATTTCTCCAATGAAAATAAATATTAGTGCCTTTACAAATGGGTTATGGAGTCTTCTTGTATTAAGTTAGGTCTACTAAATTTCAAGGGTTGTAATCCCTTTTACTCCCTTGAGATAGCAACCCTAACAAGGTAAATTCTAGGAGGGTGTAAATCCTTTTACTCCTCCTAGCAACCTTTGCAATAGCATTTTCAACAAACAATAATGATAAAACTTGGTGGAGGTTGTAAACACTTATACTCCCCCAAGGATCTAGCCAAAAATAACCATGGAACAAGAAAGAATCCTAACAAAGTGCATGTTTTCCTTACCAATTCCAAAAATGCCAAGACAAACCCTAGTTACCAAGTTAGACTCTCCCTCAGTTATCTCTATCTCGTGGATTGGGTCGGTCTTTTCCCAACCTACAGTTTGAGAGATGACAAGGAGTACAACTCACTGATGAGGAACCACACTAAGATTTGGTCACACTTTCTAAAGGAAGTAAACTTATTTGTCGTAAGTGGATATATCAAAAAACAAATTTTGCAAATGGGTTGGTGAAAAAGTTTAAAGCCAAGTTGGTAGCAAGGGCGTTTTCACACAATATTGGCATTAATTGCAATGAGATATTTGTGCCATTTTCCAAGATGGACTCAATCCAGCTCATCTTAACCATTATTTCCGCTCATCACTAGAAATTTCATCAGATGGACGTGAAGAGTGCCTTTCTTTAGAGGGATATTGAAGGGGAGATATACATGGAGTAGCCACTATGGAAATCCATTTATGGCCTTAAACAAGCCCCTTGGGATTGGCATGCCAATAGGGATTCCTTCCTTCTCTCTCTTAGATTCCTCCAATGTCATTATGATCCCAATGCATACATTCTGCGATAGGATTATTCTCTCTTATTCATACTATATGTATATGATCTTTTAATCATGGGTAGTTCCTTAGCATCCATTAATGTTATTAAAATTGTTTTGCATGACAGATTCCTAACAAGTGACTTAGGGTTGCTACATAATTTATTTAGGATTGAGATCACTCAGTCTAATTATGGAATCACCATGGCACAATCCAAGTATGTTTTTTATCTGCTCTCATGATTTTGTATGGCTAATTGTAATATCGTTGCGACTCCTTTCTTATTTGGCATCAAAATTGAGGAAAATTGCTTTTCACCCTTGGTTGACAACACCTTATACTGTCGATTGGTTGGGAACCCCATGATTTTCACTAGAAGGAAGCCAAGTGGATTCTTCATTACATCTAGGGAACACGCCGGTTTGGAATTCATTTTGTAGTAGGGGTGGACCTTGATTTAGTGGGGTATACCAATTCTAATTATGCAAGCAATGCTATAGATAAAAAATCCACTTCAGGCTACCCCTTCTCTCTTGGTTCCAATATGATTTGTTATTCAAGCAAGCAATATTCTATTGCTTTATCTACCACAAAGGAAAAGTATCGTGGAGTTGTCAATGCATCCATTGATTCCATCTAGATTCAACATATTCTCATCAAGTTTGGCATCCAATATTGTTGACCATCTATCATTTTTTTCGACAATCAAAGTACCATTCAGATCTCACGGGATCCAGTTCATTGGCAGTGAACCAAGCACATTGAGATTCATATGCATTTCATTTGGGAACTCATCCATGGAAAAGTCATTGATATGAGATATTGTCTAACTATGGAGCAGATTACCAACATCTTCACCAAACCTTTCATAAAGAGAAAGTATATTCATCTATGAGATCTATTGGGGGTGCAGGTGCCTTCTTCTTCAAAGAAAGATACTTATTCTTCCCTTTCTATTCTCTTTGGGGGGGGTACCACTAGGTTTTCTCCATCCTCACTTTTTTTAGGAGATCATTTTGTAAATGGGTACCTAAAATGGATTCATATTTTTCGAGACCCGTCTCTTTGTATCTTCATTTCCACGTGCCTACCTAAGTTGTTATTATTGGGAGTGTTGGTGCATATGGTGCATGTGCACTTGTTGATTTATATGCACTTGTTGTTTACTCAATTCTTTCATGCACATACAATGAGTTAATCTTACTTAGCTTTGCATGAATTTCTTTCCCCCGCTTTATGGAGAGATTTGTGGCATGCACAACTTCACTAATGTTTCCCTCATCCATAAAAGAAATCTCATCGTATTTGTATTGCATCTATTACTTATTTTTCTCTTAGAGAGAGAGTTCAATTAATGAGACAAAAATATACCTATTACAACCATCTAGTTTTACTTCTTTGATCGTGTTCTTCATTTTTAGACTCTATATCTTGAGTGGTTCTATGGCCATAGGAAACAAAAATGTGTAGCCATAGGAAACACATATGCAACTTGGTTATGCAACTGAATATCACACCAAGCAACCATTGTAACCATTATAATATAGATGGTCATGCCAAAGATAAGTGTTGGAAGCTACATCTAGAGATGAATCCAAATAATTGCAAGGAGGAGGCCAAGAAAAAGAACATGCTAATCATGGATTTAGGAAACAAGTAGAGAGAAACTTAGATGTAGAATAAAATATTGTCTACACTAAAATCCAAAAGGAGGTGAATCTGAGTAGCCTCCATCCCATGAAGAGAAGAAGATGAATAAACTTTTCCATATTAAGGTCAAGGTGAAGAAGACAAATTTGGATGCTCTATTTGATTTGTGTTTGTCATCTAACCTCATAGAAGAATGTCTAGGAAGTAATCTTGGATTAGAATTTAATGACCATACTCTCCCAGAGCCATTGGGATGGGTAAATAAGGATGTAGAGCACATGGTCACTAATCATTGTAAGATCAAATTTGCTAAAATTGCATACTACATTGATGAAGTGGAAGTAGATGTAATACCACTTGATACGTGTGGTGTAGTGTTTGGAATCCCCTACATGTACATGAGGGATGCAATATTCATGAGGAGAGAAAACCAATATCTCCTGATCAAGTATGGGAAGTACTTCATTATCAATGTGCACAAAGGTAAATCCAATATCTCTCTGGTAAGTGCTAACCAAGCAAAGAAACTTATTATCTCAAGTATGAAGTTTGTATTTCTTTTCTTGAGATGTAATCAACAAATGAATCAATACAGACAAAGGCATCTTCATAGGGATGTACTAAAGAGAAAAAACATTAGTTGGAGGAGATTTTGAAGGAATATAAAAAAGTGTTCCAAGATCCTAAAGGGTTACCACCTAAGACGGAAATGAGGTATGATATACAATTGTTACCTAACTCTCAATTTTCGAATATAGAACTGTATAGACAGTCCATACTAGAAGTGGATGAAGTAAAGAAACATTTGCAACAAATGTTGGAGCATGGAGTAATTCGGTCAAGCGTATCACCTTGTGTGTCACTTATCATCATAGTACCTAGCAGGGATAAGGATCGAAGAATGTGTATTGACTAAAAATATCTAAAAAAGATCACCCTAAAGAACCAGTACCATATTCCTAGCATCAATGACTTGTTAGATCAACTACAACATGCTAAATATTTCACCAAGTTAGATTTCAAATCAAGATACCACTAGGTATGAGTAAAAGAAGAAGACACTTGGAATACCACCTTCAAGACAAGGTAAGGTTTATATGAATGGTTGGTAATTCATTTTGGTTTATTTAATGCACTTGTTATATTTTTGTGTTTAATGAATGATGTATTTTGTCATTTTCTAAATTCATTTGTAATAGTGGACTAGGATGATATATTGATTTTTATCTCTACCTGGGAAGAGCATATCTCACATCTGATGTAGGTGTTAGAGAAACTAAAAAAACATCAACTACTATCAAACCTTAAGAAATGTGAATTTTCCCAACAATCCTTGGTGTATTTGGGGTACGTGATTGGTAGTGGGGACTTCAAGAATGACGTTGTGAAGATGGAGGCCATCATCAAGTGGCCAAATCCTACTGATATATTTGGAGTTAGGAGCCTTGTGGAAGAAACACAATTCATTCATAGGTTTATAACATCCTTTTTAGTTGTGGTTGCATCACTCCATGCCATAATAGTGAGCAACAAGAGTTTCGAGTGGGAAAGAATCAACATAAGGCCTTTGAAGAGTTGAAACAAAAAAATAGTCAAGAACTAGTTCTTGTGTTACCTAATTTATAGAAACTATTTGAAATAGAGACATATGCAAGTGGATATGCTATGGGATTAGTCTTGATGCAAGGAAGTAAGCCAATATGCTATCATTCTAAAATGTTTCATCATAGAGTCCTAAACTACGTTGCATATGGCAAGGAGCTCTATGCTCTAGTACAAGCTATTAAGAAATGGAAGCACTATCTGATGAGAAAGGAAAGCATTATCTACACCAATCACTTGCCACTACAATAATTGCAAGCCCAAAGTAAGCATCAACAAACAAGACACTACAAGTGGACATGATTTTTACAACAATTTCATCTTATCATCAAATATAAGAAGGGTAATACTAATAAGTGGCAAACATGTTTTCAAGGCCACCTACACTCAAGATCACAACTTTGGGTATTCTTATGTGCATGGATCCCTTCACCCAATATGCATCATAGAGGAATGCAAATAAAATAAGAACTTCAAGGATCTATTTCAGCAACTACAAAACCAATTTCGTGAATAAGGAGGTGATAGCAAGGATAACTACCATCTCCGAGATGGGTTTCTCTAGATGTTGGATAAGATCTATGTTCCTAAAGGAGAATGATTGCAACTTATCAGAGAGGCTCACACCTCCAAATTTGTAGGGAATTTTGGTGTTGGGAACACAATGGCCAACTTACAAAGGTATGTGTATTGGCCCATAATGCAAGAATATGTACCTCATTTTATTAGAGAATGCATACTTTGTTGTATGAGAAAACCTAGTAATGATAAGCAAGGCTTACATCATCCCTTATGTGTACCTACTAGACCATGGGAGAGCATCTTTGTGGATTTCATGGGTGGTTTTCCAAGAACCAAGTAGGGACATGACTATATATTTGTGATAGTGGATAGGTTTGGTGAGTTGTGCATTCTCATGGCTTGTAAAAAGTCGCATCAAGGGACAAGATGTAGCAATCATGTTCTTTGAAAAGGTATGGGTGCACTTTGGAATACCAAGAAGCATCATCTCAGAAAAAGATACCAAACTTCTTAGTGCCTTTTGGACTACACTTTAGGAGAATATGGACACCAAGTTGAAGAGATCTATGACTTTCCATCCATATAAAAATGGGAATATATAAGTAGTGAACAAGTCATTAGTTTGACTTTTGAGGGGTTACTATTAAAAGCATCCAAGGACTCAGAAAAAAAAATGATTTGTATTCAACATTCTTAAAACATAGTAGTTCACACTTCCACCAGTAAGTCCCCTTTTAAAACTTGCTTTAGATATTTTCCACCTTCTCCTTTAAATGTTGTATATGGACAACAAGGAGGAACAAGGAAAGACACCACATGAGAAACATTGATGGTTGAATGATTCATTGACAAGATCAAGGAGATCCATTTCCAAATACATGAGACAATGAAGAAGGCACAGGAAAAGTACAAGGATTGGCATGACTAGCATAGAATTGAGAAGACATTCAAGATATGACACAAAGTCTAGTTTCATCTTAACAAAGAAAGGTTATAGGGTCCGAGTAAGAATGTCAAGGCTATGTGGTATGGTCCTTTTGAAGTGTTGGCATAGGTAGGTAATAATGCCTATAGACTCAATATACCTCCATATATGTGCATTTACTCAGTAATGAAAGTGGAAAATTTGAAACTCCATGTACATTCCATGTTAGACTGGGAAAAGACGGGAAATTCTCACCTACCCTAGATGACTTAGCACCAGGAGCTTGGGTAGAGTTAGTAGGGGATACAGTTTTGTAAAATAATTCTAGAGTAACTAGACGGGGGCAACAAGAACTCTAGTGGGTTGGGTCGAAAGGAAAAATTCTAGGAAAGACCAAATACTACTCCAAGGAGAAGGTAGAGGAAAAAATTCCCCACCTCTTGTTGTAAAATATTTTGAGGACCAAAAGCCTCCCAAAATGGGGAGGTACGAATCAAAATGGATCACTATATAATTTTTTTATCTATTTTGGTACTTTCTCCATGGAAAAATTGGAGCCATTGACTTGTAGGGCCCATTTTAAAGGCAGGTCCTATATTGGTGATTTGGGATCCTAAAACCTATAAATCCCATTTGGGGCATTAAATGGTCATTTTGGGGTCAAAGCTTTGCAAACAAATTTTACAGCCTCAGATGGTGTTCTAAGCATTGAGATCTTTCCAATAGTGCAAAGATCACCTCAATGGGAATCCATATGCATACGTTATGCCTCCCACAAGTTGTTTTATGTTTTTGACCATCATGGTATTAAGTGGATGACACATCACCTCCCATTACTCACACATTTGGAGTTAGTCATGTGTGGACTTTCAAGAAGATTCTAAAGCGTTCAAAACCCTAACCCTAATTGAGAGTTGAGGCATGCAAAAGTCGTAACCCTAATCTCATATGGTTATCAATACATGTCAAATATTGGCTCGCTAAGAAAGGAACAGGTTCCATTCTTGTTGTATTAGTGTACTATTCCATACTTGAGCAAAGAAAAGGAGTAGGATATTGTAAGCATAATAGAGGAAGTAGAAGACTCTGTAGCAGCGATACAAGCCGTGTTGTCTATGGAAATTCCATAGTGAGTTCATCTTTCTTTGTATTTGCAATTTAGACTTTAAAGGAAAATAACAAGGGATGGTGATCCTCACCTTGTAGTTGGATTTTCCCATATTGGGTTTCCTAGGGTTTATCTTATGTTCATTATGTGAATAGTGTGGTGTTTATTGGTTTAGTTCATTTTATTGCATTCTATATTTATTCTAGTAATTTGAACATTATATTTGTAATATTAAATTATAATAATAAGTAAACACCACATGAAAGAAATATTTGATAGGAACTTGTAAGATTTGTTGTGATGAATTTTTCCAGTGGAAAATCAACAACGGTTTATAGATTAGGTTCTAAAAATGACTATACTACGAGAGAATACTATATGTGTATGCATATAAGTCCCAAGGAAACATTTTCTAGTGCCTAAGTTTTGCACTTTCACAAATTCTAACAGACAATTCTACGTATAACCTCACCGCATATAGTTATATTTTTGTCGCAAAGTATATATCTTATAGAAATGACCTACAATCTATTATTTATACTAAATGCCAAGTTCAAAAAAACCAAGAGTAGATAAGTTTATATCTCTTATAGGAATGGCCTACAATCTATTATTTATACTAAATGCCAAATTCAAACTAATATAGAGAAAAGCCAAGAGTAGATAAGTTTTGAACTGTTTTGTATTAATATCGATAGGATGTGCACTTTTTAGTTACCAAAAAATTAAGATAAAAAATTCAACTACAATCTTGGTTTGATATCACTACTACAACTAATACTAACCAAAATAACTTAATCCAATGGTTTAGCTACAACAAAAGATTGGCTCGTATAATCATGGTCGTTGAGATTTATAACTACATAATGGAAATTGATGGTTAGAGGCCATAATGCATAAAAGTAGAGAGATAAAATAAAAAAAACGTTTAGACTAGGTCCAATAAATATTTAGGAATATATTTATTAACATATCCTTTTGAAAAAGATGCAAAATAGGTGAAAACAAATGGTGAAACTCCCAAAGGGCATAAAAAATTCCATGTGTAGGATTTTGGATTGAAGGGGCTCTAAGAGAAGGTCGACAAATGACT
>ML793264.1:12895-32742 GCA_009831015.1 Picea engelmannii | reverse complement strand
AGTATGATAGCACAAGAATGCTATCATACTTAGACACTGTACTTCTAAGCCTTAAGTACATACTCTGTAACTCAAGTATGATAGCACAAGAATGCTACAGCCATAAGGCTGCAATAATATCTCTTCAATACTTGTACTTAACAGCCTTTAATTGTTGCTAAAGTCCTTGGCACCCTGTTTTCACTACTGGAGCTATAACTCTCCTTTTATACGACCGAAATCGAGACAGCATCTAAATTTTTTTTTTTAGATTTTCTTATCATTCTGTTCGTCTATGACTGTCCCTGTGACAAGACAGCCTAATATTGAACCCGGACTATCAGATCAAACACATATTGCCTTGAATCTTTTTGATACTATTCTTAAAACAACCACTACCCAGGTTGAACTCGAACATTCGTGGGCAGCGATTGAAAGGGACATAAACATCCAGGAACATTTGGAAGCTAGACAACAACCCAGAAATCAACCCTAGCTTCCCTTGCCGAAGGTTGACATTTCTTCCTTCTCTACCCCTTACTCACTTTCGGATGCCTAGACACTATACTTCTAAGCCTTAAGTACAGACTCTGTAACTCAAGTATGATAGCACAAGACTTTAGCAACAATTAAAGGCTGTTAAGTACAAGTATTGAAGAGATATTATTGCAGCCTTATGGCTGTAGCATACAATTGCTATAGCAGAAAATTCCAACCACCAAAACTTGCAAGTAAACCACCCAAAAGAAGCACAACAACTAGTAGATTAATTTTGTATCTTTCTAGCAAATTCTGACAGTAAGAAAATGAGTAACTTTGAAAGTTGTGAAATGATTTTCTGCAGCCCTAATGGCTGTAGCATAAAATTATTACAGCAGCAATAAATCATTGGAAAATAAGATGCCCTAGTGGCCTTGGATAGCTTTAAGCACATGGAAAAGATTCCAATTTAAACAATTTCAATATCTCGTGATTCCACGTATCCCAATGCAATGATTTTGTTTCTCCAATGCAAGAGACTAGTGCCTTTAAATATTGGGTTATGGAGTCTTTTAAATGAGAGAGCTAGTTGTGTTATTTCCTTGGGGTGTAAGCCCTTTTACTCCCCAACGCAAGCGAAACTAGTTAGGAAAAACCTAGGAGAATGTAACCCTTTACTTCTCCTAGTATTCCTTTGTGCAACAAATTATTCCAAAACAATTACGATGGGATTAGTGGGGTTGTATGCACTTATACTCCACAAAAGCTTAACAAATTAACCTTGCAACTAAGAAAAGAAACAATAACAAGAGAGATTCCTTACCTAGTCCAAGCATTAATAAGATAAACTCATTTTAACCAAGAAAATTCCACCATAAATGCAAGAAATAGCCTCCAAGAAAGATAGACCCTTACTTCTTCATCCAATAGCCAAGACAAATCATCACAAGAGATAGTAGCAAGAGAGATAGATAAAATTGCCCAAATAGGGTGCAAATTTCAGCCAAGGAGGCTTTCTCCAAGTGAGAATGCTATATAAAATGACAAGAGTTTGACCTCTATTTATACAAATCTCCTAAAAAGTGTTTTTCTACTTAACTTTAGGGTAAACCACAAAATAAGGGGTCAACAACCCTTATTTTGCCCCTTTACATCATAAATTCAAATTTAACTTTTAAAAATTGCACATAAGAAACCCTAGTATGACGTCATCCCTCTAGGGTGACATTTTCGCACTTTTAGGTGGACATTGAGCTTGGGGATGAATCCTTGGGCCTCCAAAGGCCTTCTTCCCAAGCGCTAGGGTCTTCTCCATCAAGGTGAGGCTTCTCCTCTCCCAAAATGCCAAGTGTCCATCATCAACACCTCCATCACCACAACCCTAGCCCTAGGGTGACATCAAGCCCTCCAATAGTGACGTTTTGGCCTCGAGAAGCAAAACGTTGGGCTAGTAGGGGCTAGGTGAGGTCCTCCATTGTGTCTTCTTTAGCCTCCAAAGGAAACATTCATCTTCCTTCTTTTCCCAAGGTGTGGGTCGTGGTATCCAACCTGTGGGCTTCAAGCCCCAAGGAAGCCCAAGCTAGGCATGTTCTTCCAAAACTATCCACCAATTAGGTCCTGCAAAGACAATGAATACATCCTCCAAGGATCTCAAGTCAAATGCATCATGATAAGTAAGTCAAATCAATAAAATAGCCACCTAAGCATGTGCATCAAAAACCACCTCATCAAACTAAACAAGTGCTCAAATACCCTATGCAATTTGCCAAGTTTAGGTATGGGAGGGTTGACAATGCAACCTATTGGGTGAATCATACCTCAAGTCTAGGAGTGTTTCCCAAGTGGACCCCTCTCTAGGTCATGTGGAGAAGGTGACATGGATGGGGGCAAGACTTTTGGGCATGGGGTTCATGACATACAAGGGATCGTAGTGTCTCATTTAGGGGGGCCTTTGTAGAGGGTGTGTTGCACCTTCTTTTTCAATGCATCATTTTTCCAAGCCCATTTATTGCCATTAATTAATTAAGATCCAAACACTGGGTACTCCCTACGGGTTAATCGATTAGGTTGGGGGCCAGTACCACAATGTCACTTGAAGGGAGAGGTACACAGAGTGCCATGGGAGTATAGTCTAGCTTGTAACGCACTTGTGTAGATCCCTCAACAAGTGAGACATTTATATATAGGTGTTTTCTTTTGCAGGTCTTTGATTTTTTAGGAGAAACATTTCATTGTTCTCAAGACCTCTTTGGGCAAGCATCTGGATAATATGGCTTTATCTTTTTCCAGCTACATTTCCTCTGGGCCTTCAGCCCCTTCTTCCCATGAAATGAGGGACAATCCCTTCTTGGGTCAATACACCTGCAAATCCCAAAAAGATAAGGAGATGAGGGGATGAAGTGTGGAAAGTGGCAAGTATGGTCTGGAATGGCACGATGACCTGTCAAGGGGACCTCCTGGTAGCAAACCTATCCATATGGGTGAGCACTTATTAGGGCGCAATTTCAACCACCAAGGTGAAACAGGGCAAAGAGCATAATTTCCAAGCAGACGTTACATGATCAAAAGCAGTTTTAAATGCAACAAACTCAAATGCCTCAAATATTGAAATGACACTCACCATAATACCTAGCTTGTACCTCATGGAGCAAGACCCAATGTCTTCCGGAAGCGAACTGATATACCCATCATGATGAACCTAAGATCTGTGGTGGTGAGATGAGCCTTTGTCTGTGCAAGTGGACGTTGTCAGCCATATGCCTCTCGGTACTCCATGTATGCAACCTGAGGGCCTCGAGACATCATCTCCTTAGTTATCCCTAGGAAATGGGGATAACACAACCTACGTGAAGGATTCAATCACCGAAAAGAGAATCGAAAAAGGCTAGTGGAGCCCAGGCATCTGCTGGAAGGAGGTAATATGATTTGTTTTTTGGATTTGACAAGGTATCCCACATCCAACTCTTCCTCCATCAAGTTATCCCACTCAACAGCCCATGCATAGCTGGTATATATGTATGCAGCAATAGTAGAGAAAAAATTCTAGCTGGAAAGAAATGGTGCAACATTAAAAAGTTTGAGGTAATTATTTTTTTTTATTGACACTCTTTATCTCACATGGAGAAAGTAATAAAACCCTCATGTCTTTATATTGAAAATTGATGTCAAAATGTAGCAAGGAAATGAGCTACAATGATATCATGTAGTGAGTGGTGCATTGTAACCTAGTGGAGCTACATTGTGAAGGTGATTGTTTTAGAACACAAATGAAATGGGAGACTTAAGAGCTAAACAATGCCTTGGTTGCATGGGTGACATTCCAAGAATTTCTCTATGAAATTTGAGCTAAATTACTCTTATCTCAATTTGTTGAAGCATGTTATATCTTTTGAAAAAGAGTAAACAAAAGGTAATTGAATATTTCTTCATGCAAAGGAAAAAGGAAAATATCAAATATAATTGTAATCATGAAAAATCAATAACAAGTTCTTTTTTTTTTGTGGTGGTAGTATTGTCCTAGACCTGTCCTGAAATTTGAATAAGGGGGTCTAAGGTACATTTTGCTCATGTACGATGCTTGATTTTGTGTCCAGTTTTGACAGTTAATCTTCACACTTGCAATTTTTTTTGTACAACTACTCATGGTGGTTATAACTACAACTTGGGATTAAAACACTCATACACAAAGCACGTATCTATTCTCATGTAACAAGGGGGCTAAGAGTTGTTTGTTCCTCTACACTTGATGGAGCATTGTAAAAAATTAAAAGGTCACAACCATTTATGGTCCATGTAAAATTTGCTTCAATTGATCCATGTCAAGATTAGTTGCATGACCCTTGAATTCAAGTGTCTTTTGGGTTAATAGTTTGTTGAGTAATTGAAATTGAAACATGAGATTGAGTCATTGAACTAGGTCATTGAATTGTACAAAGGGTGGAATTACAAGCAGGCCTACTATGAAAAAGGACGTGCTTGAAAATGAATAAGGAGGTCATTTTCATCGAAGTCTAATCATTGTAAAACAAACACTTTGGGGTGCATGATTAGTAGTACCTGATTCCCCAAGGTTGGCAACAAGAGCATGCGAGTACAAATAAGCATGACACAAACACATGCAAACAAGCATGACAATTACAAATCTAAAATGGGTGAAGGAGAAAAGCATTGCAAAAGGCCAATCAAGAAATTAAAGAACTACAGGACTCCTTACATGATTTGGATAATTGGGTTGTTGATCTTCACAAGTAAATTGATCTGAAGGATAAATTGATCAAATCACTTCAACTAAAATTAATTGAAAAGGAGTAGGAAATACTAACAATGCAAATTGAGAACATGGTTGATGCAACTTGTGACACAAATGACCCAATGCAAATGGTTGATGTTACTTGTAACACAAATGACCTAATGGAAGTGATTGATATAGAAGCAACAAAAGATATGGTTGATGATTCCTTAATTGGTTATTAGATGGAATCATTCATTAACAATGAATCGATGAAGGCATGTTTTGTTGAAGATAAGTCATAAGCAGAAGCACAAAGTGATACCAAAAGCGGTATAAGTGGATGTGAGCTTGAATTTTATTTTGAGGTTACAAACGAAAACATTCATGAACATCAACGAGCACAAAATGATCTTTCCAAAATTATCGTTAGACCTTGGGAAGAATTGCAATTTAACTGGAATTGACGTGGCTTAAGATACGGAAAAGATAGCAGATTTCATATTCCCAACTACTCCAAACCAATTCAGTTTGTGAGTGTTGGATTTCTTGCCAAAGATTTGAAGGGGCAAGATTCACATGTTGAAGAAGATACTCAAGCAATTGATGATAAACACATTGAGGAAATTCTTGAGTGCCAGCATTCTCATCGAGTTGGCCATATGGAGACAAATTGCTTTGATCTCCATCCTTGTCTTCATTGTGGGAAGACAAATCATCTTTCAGTGAAATGTCGAAAGAAGGTTAAAAAGAAAACAATTCATTATGGTTGGACAAGTTCTTGGCAAGGGCATTTAGAAGCCAAGATTTTGCATAAGTCTTATCGTCTAGTTCAAAGACAAGAAAAGACATATTTGCATGAAGCAGTTAAAAAAGCAAATGGCTTTCAATCAATTGCTATATATAGTAATTTTGGGCATGATTAGGGCCCAATTCAAAAAGAAAATTGAGTCCATGACTCCAACATGGTACTCCATTGCACCTTAAGGGGAGAAGTATACAAATGAAATGAGAAAGGTACTCTCTTGCACATCAAGGGGGAGAGTACATTAATCAAGTGAAAATGGTCATTAGTCCACCAAAACCACCAAATACATGGTATCAAGTGAAAATGGTTAGTGGTCAACCAAAACTTTTAGATACAGTGATGAAAGAGCTATTGAAGAAAAGAAGAATCCAAAGCTCAAGCTTGATCCCTTTGACATACTTCTTACCTTTCAGCTGACAAATGGGGGAATATTAATGATGATTGTCAGATTCAAAGTTTCAACAACAACAACGTTGCAAATATTTCATCACTTATGGTTCAGTTGAATCATATACAGGATGTTGATTGACACTATTTGTGTGTCATTTTCCGCGAGCAATATTGTGGACATTTTGTTCACCTAGATTGTCATTAGACCTATTATTGTTCCTTGCCATTTGATTGAGTTGTCAGGCATTTTCAGGGAAGGGTCAGACTTAAAGTTGATTCATTTCTCATACTTCACTCTCAACAGATATTGGAGTTCACGGCAGTGGACAAATTATCAATATTGGAGTTCACATGTTCATAAAGTGGAGTTTTCTAGATTATATGATTTTCCAACATCCAAATTTGGTGGTATTTCAGGCAGATATTCATCAAAGCTTAGTTCAGAAGTTCCATATTGAAAATTGAAATGATACCATTCTATGCACTAGTTCTTGTTGCTTTGCTAGTATAATTATTTAGACTTATGATTGAGGGGGAGATTGTTAGCTTGTGATCCCTATATAAAGACAAAGTCATAGATCACCTCTTTATGAATTGTTATTCTTATCTCTTGGTCAAGTGTCATCCTTATCCATTGATGAGTTGTCAATGTGAGAGTTTATCTAGATCTAGAGGTGGTTACATTCATGTACTATATCGTATAGATTGATATCATTGGATAAATATACAATTGAGATGGCTAAAGCCTTTTCCGCCAATTCTTGTGTTATGTCTACTTGCTCTATTTCTTAACTCCCTAGAATGTCAATCACTATAGAAGCGCTCTAGTTCTCATAGCCTTGAAGAGTAAAAGTGAAAAGAGTGTAAACTTATCTTGAACTTGGATTACAAGGTCAAGTACCCCTTTTAGTTAGCTTGGTTTGATCAAAATTAGTTCAATTCTTGTTACCCCCCCAGGCTAGGGGTAACTAAGGAGATCATGTCTCGAGACCCACAAGTAGCAAACATGGAGTGTCGAGAGTCAGATTGACCAGCAAAGCCCGAAGGGCCCCTCTTTTCATGAGCACCTCATCGTTCATCATCAACAACAGAGTAGCATCCATCACATCAGCTTGCTCCAAGAAGACAACGGGTCTTTCTACATGAGGTAACAAGTCTGGTATCATGGTAAGTGTCATTTTAATACTTGAAGCATTTGAGCATGTTGCAAAGAATCCTCTCTTGATTTTCAAACGTTTGCTTGGAATTTATACCTTTTGTCTAGTTTCATCTTGGTGAGTGACATGATCTCCTAGTAAGTAGGTCACCCTCGAGAAAAGGGGTTCCATTGGGTGGTTCTTTGAAGGGTCATAATACCATTTCCGTCCATACTTACCCCCTTCCATCATTCTACCCTTTCGTTTCCTTATCTTTTGGATTTTCAAGTTCATTGACCCAAGAAGGGATTGTACCTCATTTCATGGGAAGAAGGGGCTAAAGGCCCAGAGGTGTTGTAGCTGGCAAAAGATAAAAGCTAATCATTATCCTTCTAGATGCTCACCCTGAGGTCCTGGGAACAATGAAACGCTTCTCCAAAAATGAAGGACCTGCAAAATAAATCACATAATTATTAAATGTCCCTCTTGTCGAGGGGATGCATTGCAGTGTCTTTTACTTTCCATTGCACATGGCACTCAATGTATTCTAACTTCAAGTGGCATTGCAATACTCTTTACTTTCCCTTGCATATAGTACTCAATGTTCAGACTCTAATAAATTAAATGGCAAAGGGCTTGGAAAAAGGTTGCATTGAAAATAAAGGATGTTGCACACCCTCTACAAAGGCACCCATAAATGAGACAATACAAACCCTTGTAAAGGACCCCATACCTAGAAGTCTTGCCCCAAAACCCACCTCACACTCACTACATGACTTAGATAGGTTCCTCTTGGGAAACATCCCTTGACTTGGGGATTGGCTTACCCAATAGGACACCATGACACCCCTCCCATACATAAACTAGGAAAGACTTATAAGGTCTTCGAGCATTTGTTTAATTTGAAAAGGGGGGTTTGATGCACTTGTTTGGGTGGTTCTTGTATTAGATATGGCTTACTTGGCATGATTCTTGTGACTTGTGGACCCTTGGAGGATGCATTTGTTTGTCTTTGCAGGACCTTGCTCGGTGAACAGGTATTCGTAAGGAGATGACTTCGTTCAAACCTCCATGAGGGATTTGGAGCCCAATGATGGATGGAAAACCCCACATCTGGGGCACATGAGATGATGGACATTGCACCTTGAGGATGGAGGGTGTTGCCTTTGGAGGCACCTTGGCATGACTAGAGGATGAGCTCCGACCATTTGCCACTTGGACGTTGGCCTTTGGGGGCCTAGATGTCACTTGCCTAGCCCATGACGTCACCCTTGGAGGGATAGGGCTTGATGGAGATGGTTTGACACTTGGCATGGCATTTGGGCATGTGTGGGCATGATGTATGGCCTTTGGAAGCCTAACGTCCCACCCATCCAGCCTAGACGTCACACTTTGGAGCTCAACATCACCCTTCTAGGGTTTATTTCATGTAAAATTTAATTTTTTGTAAAATGAAAGGGCAAATTAAGAAGTCGGGCCTCTTGTAAAGAGACATGACTTTTGGTTGGAGTCTCTTTGTGGCTAGGATTTGCCATATAAATATGGCTAGCCACCATTTCATTTTTTCATCCAACTTTTCCTCACACAAGTGGGAAGTGGTCTTAAATTTTCGCCCTTTTTGGGATTATTGGTCTCTTTCACTCATGCACTAGCCTTTGGAGAACAAGTGTTGGATATCTCTTGCTGATTTTTGGTGGAATTTTCTGCAATTAGGGTTTGTTCTTGTCATTGTCTTGGTGAAATAAGTAAATTTCTGCAATTTTCATGTCATTAATGCTTTATTGTAAATTTACTTGTTCATATTGAAGATTATTTGCTTAGCTAAAACCCTAAGAGAGGAACATAGGGTGCTTCCTCCTCTCACAAGGATAGTTTCATCCATTCATTTGTGAAGGAAATCCTACCTAGATCTAAGCTCCTAAGGCCCTCAAGTGCTAGCACTTTAGGAGTTTGATTCTAGACACTTGTTGTGACATTATTGAAGAAACTAAGGGAAGAAAGAATTACTAGTGCCCAAAAGTGCTTGCACTCTAGCAACCTCTTCTTGAAACCTAAGGCCCTAAGGTACTAGCACCTTGGATTTCAAGCCCTTGCTCTTAGACATTGCTATCATCATTTTCCAATTGCATGTTTATTGCAGTTATAAAACACTCCATAGCGCAAAAGGCACTAGTTTACTTGCTCTCTTGTGAAGGAATTTGATCAAACAACACTCAATTCTTATTCTCAAAGACTTTCTACTAATTTCTCTAACTCTAACCGAGGCTAATTCGCTAATTTTAGTGCTGTTGTTGCAAGACATTGCTACAGCCATCTAATTTGCTACTGCATAATCCATTCTAATAACTAGCTAACATACTCAGAATTTGTTTGAATACTTGGATATTGATCTATTGGACATGTGCTGAATTTTCCTTGTCATTTCATGCAATTATGATCTCTCTAAACTTGCTGCTGTTACAAAACTATAATTGTTGTTGTAAACTGATACATTGCTGCAATTTTGTACCAGCATTAATAAATTTTTGTTGTCTACTGTCTCTTGAGGTATTATTTGCATAATGGTACTTGGAAATATCATATACATGCTATAAATTGTTCTTGTTCCGGGCAGGTACCCGAAACATCATTTTCCTCCTCAATTTCACAGACGTAGACTCTGACTTAGGTGATCAAGAGAGGGGGCGGTAGGCTTGGTTACAATACTTGCTACTTTGATCCCTTGAGGTCACCAGGGAAGCCTCCCTTGTGGTGGACTTATTCCATCACTAAAACAAGGGGATTTCTTACTAAGGTGATAGTGGTAGGATTTCCTATAGTTACACGGATTTGGGGACTTTTGTTGGGGCTTTGGCATAAGTACAAATCTCGCGATAACAATTCCATTACACGATACTTATGGGAATTAATTACAAAAAAGGGTGTTCACACCCAACAATTGCATCACCCCAGAAAAAAATTATAAACAATGTATCTAAAGGGTTTAAGTCGTTTCATCACTTGATCATAGTACTTAGAAGGCTGGATCAGCTATCAACACTTCAAATCAACTTGTTGCCTCTATTGAGAAAAAATCATAACTTCAACAAACTTTGACGAATAACCAAAGAGGCTCCCACAATCTTTCACAAGATGATACGACATCGGTATGAATACAAATGAGCAAAAGTGTAAATACAGGATCATGGGCTTAGATACCTCTTCCTCATCATCTACAATATGACTAAAAGAAAAATCAGGATCACTATAACTCTTGAAATGAGCCGACTAACACACTATTTTTAGGTATCAAGTTAGCATCATTTCAGGCAAGCAAATAGGACTGATTGAACCTTTCCTACAAGCTCTAAAATATGAGTTGCAAGGTATAAACAATAGGCAGTGATGATGCACCTAAGAAGTTTTACACGGGAAATCTCCCTTCTTGTGTCATGCCTTTTGACTTGATCTACCCTGTTCCCTTCTATTGGTTCACAAAAGCATCCAAGGAATGCAATATCCAGTGTTACACTAGGCGCACTCCCCGGGGTGGGAGGTGCCCCACCCTCACTCCCAATACGAGGAAAGGCCATGTGAAATGTCTTTTAATGCTCCCTTTTTAGGGGGGATGCAAGGACATGTTTAACGCAAAAAGGGGAATGTTTCCCCTTTTTGTGGGATGCCTGGTCAATCTCCCCCCCCCCCGGGAAAAGGGGGATGCTTCTTTTATAACACTGACCTGTCCAGTTCTTATGTTTACTCTAACAAAATACTTTGTCCACTATCTTCCACACTTAAAAATCTCTTAATTCTGCTCCCCAAATATCTTCATTTAGCAACTGTTTAGACAAACAGGATAGTATAACTAAATTTGTTTTTCCGCTTGCATTAATTAAAATAATTCAGCTCAGTTTAGTAACATCTGAAGGAGTTGGAGGACGGCAGGGAACATCCCTTTTTACCCAGGAATGTGGGGCACATCCCCCTCATTCCCAAGACATTCCCTGGGAAAACAGGGATGTTTGAGGATGTATCCAACATCACAACGGTTGGCCAGATACCCGTCAACCATCTCAGGGGCCTGTGGACATCCCCTGTCAAAACTGGCACCTAGTAGTTGTAATAATAATGAAGATGATGATGATGAAGCAAACATGGTGAAGGTTCAAAACAAGATTGAGTTGGAAGGAATCATGCAAGACATAATAGAAGAAGCCACCCTTGTCTTGAGAGAAATCGATGCAGTATATTTGAAAGAAGAGAACTTCTGGAAACAGAAAAGAGATGTGGCCTTCTTACACAAATCGACCCTGAAGTGAAGATGCTCAAATAAGATTTTGAGGTTTAGATTGAATGATGATCAGATTGAGGAGGACCAAGATAAGCCAAGGAGGAAGCAGTTAGATTCTTCAGTTCACTCTTAACAGGCCTGTGCAATTGCATCAGGGAGGGCCAGGACCACGTCCTAACCTTCATTCCAAAGCTGATAACAAAGGACATGAATGAAAATATTACAGAAAGGAAGAGGCAGTCATCTACATTAAAAAAGAATAAGGCCGCAGGACCATATTACTTTCCATCTTTTTTTTCAGGTCATGTGGGAAATGGTAAAAGTAGACCTTCTAGATGCAGTGGAGGAATCTATGAGATCAAGGTAAGTCTTGAAACCTCTGAATGCTATCATTCTGACCCTGATTCCCAAGAAAGAAGAGGCAGATGAATCCTCAAGCTTCATACCCATATTGCTATGCAACACAGTTTATAAGATTATTTCAAAGTCAATAGCGTCCAGGCTGAAGACCCTGCTACACCCACTTATCTCAGAAGAACAGGGCGGGCTTTGTAGCAGGAAGGCAAAACACAGACAGCCTGTCCATTGTGCAAGAAACCCTTCATTCTAAGTTACACGAAACGTCTACAAGTTTCCGAAACGGGAACGTCTGGAAACGTGACCCCCCAAAATGGGTACTTGGGGGAAACACAGTATATAAAAAATAAAAAATATATAGATATATAGTTTTTTTTTAAATAGCACATTATCTTGCAAGAAAATAAAAATGATACACAAATGACATTTTAGAAGGAGATCCATGTCTATATTAACTTCATAGATGATTGCATGATGCAAAATCCCATAGCTTAGTGGTCATGACTAATGTCAATCCCATACCCTCATACATGGTAGAATCCAGTGGAAATGCTACAATCCCACCAATCCTAAAATCTTGAAAACTAATAAGTCTGTTCAACTCTGAATGGTATATGAAATTCTACTTTCTCCATATGAAGTGTGATGAGGTTGGAACCACTCTCAAACATCCTGAAACAATTAATGGTAAAGTTAAAAATTTAAGTAAAAAGATAGAAAAGGTAAGATAAAGGAGAATGTCAACTTTTACTTATCCCAAGGTCACAAACTTCTCAAAACTCAATCCCCTATCTTTGTTTTGTCTTAAAGGGTCGTTGGCATGGGCAGGGCGATATTTTCCTATGGGTCCCATGCCCTTCTTGAGCACTTAGGTCAGCCTGGAAACTTCCAAAATCTGCACTAATAAAATTCTGCATCCTAACTATCTCTTAGCATAATTGACATATCAATTCAAGATATTTTTAAAACATGTTTATAGTAAAGATAACTCTATGAATCTAGTTTAATCTCCCACTGAAATCATATATTTTAACATCTGACGAAAAATTTATGCCTAAAAACGTAACTGTTGGTCCAAGCTAGAAATTGAAACAGCTCTATAATGCAAGCTATATCTCCACAAATTTGACATAATAATTCAATGCCCTTTAAAAACATGTTTCTAATGGAGATAGCCATAGAAATCTACTTCAATCTCCCTTTTGAATCACTTCAATTTGATATTGTACAAAAAAGTTATCAACAAAACACTGTTGGGTAGTCTAAGCTAGTTATTGTTGAGAAATGTAGCTCGAGCAGGAACTTCTTGCATAGGTTTCAGTGTGAATGTGCAAGAAATGGTTTGAGAAATTCCATTGGTACCTTGGAAAAGTGGTCACTAATTCCATCTTGTAATTTCACTTAGAAAATAAATAAAAGTAAAGTGAAATTCGAATGTTTTGAAGTCGACTTAGTCTTAGGAATCTAAATGAAGTGTTCTAGAAGTTCTAGAACTTAGAGACTTAGGATTTAATCTTAGCCATACATCTTAAGATTGAAATAGGTGGCATTTAGGATTGAGGAGATTAAGTTTTCTCTCAAAGCATAAAGAGAGCAAGAGAGCAGAGGTCAACTTCATATGAGAAGAGAGCAAGAGATCTGGAAAAAGGAAGAGTGCATCAGGAAGAAAAGGAGCAATTTTTCTAAAGAGACCAGCAAGATACCAATGGGTCATACAGGTTGTACTACTGTTGTAGTAGTCTTTTCTTTATGCACAGGACATACACCTTTAGAACAGGCCGTACACTGTCTTCTGTGGATTGTTGGAGTATGTTTCGGTGTTGAGAGAAGAAGAGTGATCTGCTGTTCAAAACAAACGGGAAAAGAGCAGACCATACTACTATAACTTTTCCCTTTCTTATACAGGCCATACACTTCAGATCTAGGAGATCTAGTGACCATACAGTTGTTGGTTCAAGAAGGTTGCAGAGGTCACCTTGTAAGCTTTGATCAAAGGAATGAAAAATTGGTTTGAAGGAGAAATCCCTATGTATGTATGTATTTCATTTTTGCTTCTGTTGTTCATTTTTCAGCTATTGTGTGACTAATGAAATCTTCAAAAACTTTATTTTCTGTTGTTAAATAAATTATGTTTTGAGTTATTTAAGGAGAGAACATTAGAACAGCAATCAACTAGGGCTTGAAAGTTTTACATGGTACCAAAGCAAGGTTCTCTATTTGAGATTCTCAAGGGTTTGCAGCAGTAAATCAATTGCCAGAAAGAGGGACCAGCAGTTAGAGAATTTCAATATTTATTTTAGGGACTAATTTTCAGACTTGGGAGTCGGTGCATTAGATCTCAGAGATGGCTTCAACTAGACTCGGATTCGAGGATAGACTGAATAACACCTCAAATTTCTTGTCATGGATGTTAAATTTGGCAGCATCGGCAGTCATTCTCCAATGAGAGACCATATGGGCCACCCTGAGGCTAGCCAAGGAAATTTGGAGAATCAATCAGTCTCCTGTGGTATTGACAAAAGCCAGGGGAACGTACAACCTCTGTGAGTCAAACCAAAAGTCAGGACGAACGAGAAGCTATATGATCTTGTGAGTCAAGATGTAAGTCTAATGCAAAAGTCAAAAGGAACGTACAACCTCTATGAGCAAAGACAGTCTAGTGCAAAAGGCAGGGGGAACATACAACCTCTATAAGCCTAGTCAAATCTTGTGAGCCATGAGCAAAAGTCAAGGCATCTAGCAAAAGTTAGGTTGAACGTAAAATTCCTATGAACTAGAAACAAACAATCTTCCTTATATTGCAAATGATGTAAATGTATTGATCTAGTGCGTTGGCAAGTGTAACATTATCCACCGTGAAGAAATTCGAATTGCCATGTAATAAGTCGAGTTGTAAAGGGTCGAGTTGAATGTCAAGGCTGAGTTGTCAAACTCAAGTTGTAAAAGTCAAAGTTGCATGTCTAGGTCAAAGCCAAAGTTGTCAAGCTTGTTGCATGTTGCATATTGCATGTTGCATATTGCATGCATGCATGTTGCATGTTGAGTTGCATGTTGCATGCATGATGACGAGTTGCATGCATGCATGTCAAGTGCATGTTGAATTAGTTCGCATGCATGTCCAATGAAGGTCGAGTTGCATGCCATGCATTGCCAAGTCTCAAGTCAAGTTCTAAATTCGAACTAAGTGAAGTCTCATGTCTAAGTTCTAATTTGAGCTGAAGTGTAAAGTTGAGTTATGATAATCATGCAAACAAGTTACTATTTCGAGCCCTCTCCCTCTTCCTCTCTACGCTTTTATATGCAGAGGTCGACCCTCATTCCAGACATCATGTTATGCAGCGTGAGGGTGAAGGAGTAGAAAGCAGAGAGTGCTTGTTTTCAGTGCTGGTATATTTCAGTATAAGAAGGCAGCACATCTGTCTATAAGAAGGCAGCATATCAGGGCAGCGCATGTCAGTCTTAGAAGGCAGCAAAAATACACCAACAATGTTGGTGTATATCAGTCCAGAAAAGACAGCGAAGTAGCACCCAGGCAGCGCATAACTTCTTCCAACAGTGCTGGTCTATAACAGGTGAATATATCAGCAAGGTATCTCAGTATTCTAGAAATCATACAGTCAGGTCAAAGTAATTTTGGCAAGCTCTTTAAGAGCAGAATTTCATGGTGGATGCTTGTAAGTGATCATACATTATATTTGCAATTAAAGGAGATTGTTTGTTGAGGGTTTTCTCCTTGTATAGGGTTTCCCTAGGGTACATGTGTTGTGAATTTTCATGCTGGTAAATCTATGGTTATTGCTATTCAGTTTTATGAATCATATTAAGCTAAATACTTAAGTTCAGTAAGAATTTAAAAAATTGCCTACAGATCTGAAATCGAGCTCATAATTTAACATGGTATCAAAGCTTAGGGTGTGAATCAGCTTGTTGAAGTGCAGCAGCAGGGTACACACAGATCCAAGTGAGCTTGATCAAGTTTCCAGCGTGAGGTCCATGACATCCTCCATTTCTGTCAGAACTGAGGATAGGCTTGAAGGAGCATCCAACTTCAATGTATGGAAGCTCTGGATAACGAATATCTTGCAGGAGCATGAACTTGAGCAGTATGTGACCACGGTGATGGAGGTACCCACCACTAATGCAGGAAGAGCAACCTTCAGGAATAATCAAGCCAAGGCCAAGCGAATCATCTTTGACTCAGTCAAAGACAATATAATGCTAGCAATGACTTCGTTAATGTCTGCCAAGGACTGTATGGATACCTTGGTAAATCTGTATGAGAAACAGGCACCAAGTCAAAAGAGGACACTTAAGCACAAGCTTAAGTATTTGAAGATGGAGAAAGGTGAATCAATAGCATATTTTTGTTCCAGGATAGCCCAGATCAGAGATCAGCTTTTGGTCACAGGTGTCACAGTGGATGATGATGACTTAGTGCAGGCCATATTTGATGGTCTTCCTTCTTCATGGGAGACCTTCTTATCTAGTGTGAATGGGAGAGAGATTTAGCCCACGTTTGAGAGGTTATGGCATGATTGCCTCCAAGAGGAGAGTCGCACTGCTACCAAGAGCGAGCCAACCAAAGAAGAGCATTCGGCATTAGCATCAAGATTCAAGGGAAAGAAGAAGGTCACTTTCTAGAAAGGCTCTTAGAAGAAGTCAAACACCAAAGGTATGTTCAAAGGCAAGAATGTTGATACATCTAAGATTAAATGCTTTAGTTGCAATAAGTTGGGCCATTTTGCTAGAGACTGCTGGTATAGGAAGAAAAATCCAAGGAAAGGGAAACATAATGCCTCAACTGCTGAGGATGATGAATCCAAAAGAAATCAGAAAAGTCCCTCTAATGAAAGAGGAAATAGGAAAGAATATTATTTGGTTTCTGCCTTATCCAGTATAGTTATCACAGGGCCAAAAACATAGTTAGTAGACAGTGGTGCATCAAAGCACATGACAGGGTACAAGGAGATCCTCTCAGATTTCAAGACAATCTTTTGCACAGCAGGTTAACCTTGGGGATGACAAATGTTACAAGATAGAGGGAGTAGGCTCTATCTCCTTCAGATTGGAATCTGGGGCTATGCTTCATGTTGATGAAGTATTATATGTTCCAGGGCTCGAGCAAAATCTACTATCAGTTGCAACCCTTGAGAACAAGGGATATTGGGTGATCTTCAAGGACAGGAAGGCACTTCTGTGGGCTAAAGGTAGCCACCTGAGTACAGCAAAACCTATTGGGACTCGCAGAGGAGGATAGTATGTTGTGACAGGACAGTCAATTCAGGTATTAGCTCATGATGCGACTAGCTCCAGCGAGTTGTGGCACAGAAGACTTGGACATCTTCATTACAAAGCACTTCCAGATCTGTAGAATATGGTATGTGGCATGCCCTCTATTTCTCTTAGTAAAAATGAAATTTGTAAAGGATGCATGCTTGGTAAAAATATAAAGAAAGCATTTCCTAGCAATGATAGCAAAGTTCAGGGCATCTTAGATATGGTTCATCCTGAAGTGTGTAGTCCCATGTCATCTCCCTCTCTCAGTGGTTGTTTGTATTATGTCATTTTTATTGATGATTGTTCAAGAAAATGTTGGATCTATTTCCTTAAAGCGAAAAGTGACACCTTTGATAAGTTCAAAGAGTATAAAACCTTTATTGAAAAGCAAACAAGGAAACACATCAGAACCCTTAGAACAGACAATGGAGGAGAGTTTGAGGATTTCTGCAAGGAAGCGGGAATCAAGAGACAGTTGAATGTGCCATATAACCCTCAACAAAATGGTGTTGCTGAGAGGAAAAACAGAACAATTTGTGAGGAAGCGAAAGCCATGATGTTTGACTAGGATCTGCCAAATTCTTTATGGGCAAAAGCTACCTCCACTGCCGTGTATATTCAGAACAGGTGTCCACATGCTATCTTGAAGGGGAAGACTCCTGAAGAGGTCTTCTCAGGGATCAAACCCGAAGTAGGGAATCTAAGGATATTTGAATGTCCTATATATATTCATGTCCCTAAGGAGAAGAGGACAAAGATGGAACCCTCGAGAAAGAAAGGGGTTTTTGTGGGGTACAGTGAGAACTCCAAGGCTTACAGGATATATGTACCAGGTCAGAGGCAGATAGAGGTAAGCAGAGATGTGACTTTCCATGAGGAAGCCGCATTCAAGAAATCTAAAGAGCTTCAACATGATTCATAAGCAGTTCAGCCAGCTTCACCCTCTTCTGAAAATGAAGAGTCGGATGATCAGAGGGAGGAACCTCATGTAGGGCCAAGTGATAAGCTCCTAGAACTTGCTAAAGAGTTGGAAAGAATTCTTGAAGAACCTCCATCCAAAAGGAAGACAAAATGGCTTAAAGAAACAGTGCAGGAAGCAGAAAAGATAGTTGCTCCCAAAGGAACTTTCAGGGAAAGTAAGAGGCCTCACAGGTTTGGAGGCTATGTTGCACTGCTAAGCAGCATCAATGATGCCGAACCTTCTTCATTTGAAGAAGCAGATAAATTACAAGTGTGGAAGGATGCCATGCTTGAGAAATACAGGTCTATTCGAAAGAATAATGTATGGGACATTGTGCTGAGGCCTAAGGACAAATCAGTGGTCTCTTCCAAATGGATCTATAAGATCAAACAAGCAGCCGATGGGAGTGTAGAAAAGTTCAAAGCAAGATTTGTAGTCAGAGGCTTCACTCAGAAAGAAGGAATTGACTATGACGAGACTTTTTCCCCTGTAGCCAGGTATACCTCCATTCAAGTTATTATTGCATTAGCTTCAGTTCTTGGTTGGAAGTTACATCAAATGGATGTAAAAACAACATTCTTGAATGGAAAGATTGAACAGGAGGTCTTTGGGGAACAATCAAATGGTTTTGTACTGCATAACAAAGACACTCATGTATGAAAGCTAAGGAAGGCCTTGTATGGTCTTAAGCAGGCTCCCAGAGTTTGGTATGACAGGATTGATGGCTTTCTTAAAAGCCTGGGCTTTCAGAAAAGTGATGTTGATGCGAATTTGTACTTCAAGGTTACAGGGAAACAGCTTGTTATATTAATCATGTATGTTTATGATCTCTTTCTAACATGAGATGAAGGGCTAATAGCCTGGTGTAAGAGGGAGCTAATCTCAGAATTCGAGATGAAAGACTTAGGCTTGATGCATTACTTCCTAGGGTTGGAAGTGTGGCAAAGACAGGGCGAGATATTTCTGGCATAAGGTAAATACACAATGGATGTGTTAAAGAGGTTTGGTATGATGGATTGTAAATCCATGGCTACTCCAATGATTACCAACCTGAGGGAGCTGCATGATTCTAATACAGGTTCAGATTTGACCAGATATATGCTATGCAGTGATTGCAATGAGTCAGTTCATAGCTGAACCAAGACAAAGACACTGGATGGCAACAAAGCACATCTTCAGATATCTCAGAGGGACCATTACCTATGGTCAGAGATATACATCCAGTGGAGGTTTATTTCTGCATGGGTATGCAGATGTTGGCTGGGCAGGAAGCCCAGTGGACCAGAAGAGTACTTCCAGATACTGCTTCAGTTTAGGATCCGCTATGATCTCTTGGTCAAGCAAGAAACAAGGATCCATTGCACAGAGTATAGCAGAGGTTGAGTACATTGCAGCAAGTGATGCTAGCAAGGAAGCAGTATGGCTCAGAAAATTGGTTTTTGGATTGTTTGGTGACAAGCTCGAGACGACGGTGGTTCACTGTGATAATCAAAGTTGCATTAAGCTGACAGAGAACCTGGTATTTCACGACAGGTCAAAACATATTGACATGAAGTACCACTACATTCGAGACTTGGTCCAGAGAAAAACTGCAAAGCTACAATACATAGCCACGAGCGAGCAGGTAGCTGATATCCTCACCAAGCCATTGCCATTGAGACAGTTTGTGCAGCTGAGAGGCAAGCTTGGTGTGCCTGAGAATGACTCCCTCGCTGAGAGGGAGTGTTAAATTTGGCAGCATCGACAGTCATTCTCCAATGAGAGGCCATATGGGCCACCTTGAGGCTAGCCAAGGAGATTTGGAGAATCAACCAGTCTTGTGAGGTATTGACAAAATCCAGGGGGAACGTACAAACTCTGTGAGTCAAACCAAAAGTCAGGACGAATGAGATGCTATATGATCTTGTGAGTCAAGATGTAAGTCTAATACAAAAGTCAGGGGGAACGTACAACCTCTGTGA
>ML793263.1:205678-239071 GCA_009831015.1 Picea engelmannii | reverse complement strand
AAATGCTTGTGTCCTAAAATAACTATCGTCCTTCCTCTCGATTTAACACTGGGCCTTCCAATATCACTCGACAGTGGGGTATGAATCCACCGGAAGAGGAACTAGTGAAGGTTGAAGTAGTCATTTCTAATGAGGGGTAGAGGGTGCATATCCGGAAAGAGCTGGTGATATTTCCCAATAGCCACACAAAATCTGACTAAGATGTGATTGCAGCCCACAACCGCCACCTGGGAAGATATCCTATGTTTGGCCACTAAGTACCTTGATCAAAGTGTGACATTTAGATTTTTAGCCTAAACAACTGGTCATAGGATGGATACCCTTACAAGAGTTGGGTGACTCAAGAAGGGATGCGTAGAACAATCAGACCTCATTCTTAGACCCTTCATGGGTATCTCCCTGCCTTATGGTATAGGAACACTTGACTTGGAGGATTTGAAAAATCCCTATTCTCAACTTCTATTGTTTCAAAATGTGAGAACTTGATAATAGGGGGTTATTTGGATGCCTGCCCCTGAGATCCTACCTAGACTAAAACATTTCTTTTGGGTACCTCCTGTGGAGGAAAATTTAGTG
Source organism: Picea engelmannii (assembly GCA_009831015.1). Taxonomy (NCBI): domain Eukaryota; kingdom Viridiplantae; phylum Streptophyta; class Pinopsida; order Pinales; family Pinaceae; genus Picea; species Picea engelmannii. The sequence goes on along the minus strand of ML793263.1, from coordinate 238,495 downwards.
TGTTCTTAGAATTTTTTTAGATCGAGTTGACTGAGAGATTGGGGTCATGGACCAACCTCGTTTGAATTAAATTGGTGTGGATAATTTCTAAAGAAGTATTAAGATCTTTCAAAGTTCCTTTTGAAGTACTTTGTGGGTACTTGAAAAAAGAAAACTTACTTCGACCTCCATTATTCTAATAGAAACTATGTGTTTGATGAGTGGCTTCATGTGAAAGAAAGTGAAAAGTGTACAAAATATTTTAATTATTTAAGTGTAAGATTGCAGGATGCAGACTTCCTATGGTCCTTACAAATCTTCTTACCTAGTTTACTAAGTTCTTTGGTACAACCTTGCAGAATATTTAAATCCCTAGAGAACTATCAACGTGGACATATGGGTCCTTACTTGATCCTTTAAACTCCCTAGAATGTTGTCCATATTAGAAAAGATTTTAAAACTATCCTAGGATTGTAGACATGTGGGCATGTATGGCCCCGTTATTTGATGTTTTAAACTTTCCTAGAGTGTTGTCTATACTAAGAAAACATTTTGAAACTATCCTAATATTGTAAACATGTGGGCATGTATGGGCCCTTACAAAGCTTTTAAGATAATTTTCAAAACTAAGAGGTACCCAAAGGGGGTTTTTGTCCTCACCTAATTATTTAAGGGAGATGAAATTTCCTTTTAATCACCTTTTCTAATTCCTGAGATCACACTTGGATGCGGGGGAAGAGCATACTTTGGGGTTAAAATTGATTTCTAGTCCCAAATTATTTGATTGTGTTTGAAAAATAAATAACCTTAACTCAAAGTTTTAAATTCCAAATGAGCCATCCATGTGGCAACAAAGAAAATGAAAGAATTTTGATTCTTTTTATCCCTATGTGCTTATGTTAGCTAAACTTATTTGTGAGAAAGGACTCTAAGTGAAGTGTGATTTCTTTACAAAGTGCAAGAAATTAAAATCTGAAGGCAAGGGGCCTTCAAACCACTCAGAAAACCCTTACAATTTGCAAAAAATTGAACTTGTGTGTGGGATATAGTTCTGTCAAGTGCACCAAGTGTAAAAAATGTGCATAATGCATGGGTTTATGAAGGTTCTTATGCACACAGAGCGTAGAGTGCGGAGAATATGCATATGTGTTCTTTGAAAGATGCACACTTCCTGTCATGTGTCGGGAAAGAAATTTCAAAATGAAATTCTCTTGCCTTAGCTCTGAATTCTGAATTTGGAAGACTGGACTAGGCTGGTTTTGGTACCTGCATAGCCAAACAATTATAAAGAAGTGCTCTCAAGACTTAAATAGGGAGGAATTTGATTTTCATCCCTAGTATGGTCGCCGTTTTGTTGTGTTGGTTTTTCCACATGGGTGAGAAAAAACACAACACTTACTTGCCTAGTTAAGTCAGCTAAACAAGACAGAGGTTTGTGAGTTGATCAGATAACCAAATACACATGAAACAAGAAAATAAAAATAAAAACAAAAGGAAATAAATGTTAGGGAACCTTGCAAGAACTAAAACCATGAAAACAAAAAATGAAAATTATATAGCTACCAATGGATCAATGTATTGATAGGCTAACACCATAGAGAAAGGCAGGGACTTATGAATACCCTCTTCGTCCTTGGGAGGGCTCTTGAGTTCCCTACTAGAGATCTCTTCTCTTCATACACTGGCAAGTAATGATGGTGAAGAAATACAATGCCAATCCTCTCAAGAAGTGAATGGAATGGCCCTTGCTATAGTGCTTGAATGATTCAAAGAAAAAAGAGGATTCTCCAAGAGGAATTCATGCAACATAACAATACCTTGAAGTTCTTATTTTCTTATCACACCCATGGCATATATTTATAGTGTCCATTCATGGCAAGATATAACTAGTTCATGATGTGAACAAGGGGCCTTTTAGGGCACTTCCTAGCCCTTGACCAGCCTATAAGCTAGATTTCGCTCAGATATGAGTGTCAAATCATGTTGGAAGTCGGACTGGAAGTGGTTCAGAGGTCGACAAGATTCATAAATGTGTTGTTCATGAGAAGTGTGAAGATTTTCTCATAGACAGTCATGTATCTTGCACATTGTGCGCATAGTTCACTCTTAGGAATGTGTTAGCCCGCGCATTCTATGAACAGTGCGCACACTTCCTTTGGTGAATTTGTGCACTTTGATTTATGAACCAAGTGTATAGTTTTATGCCTTTTTGATGGATTTTGATGTTGTAGGTGTACTGATTGTTGTTGGAATTGATGTCTTTCTTCAACTATTGTTTGTAATGTTGAGGATGATTTTTCGGTGATAAAAACCATCAACCAGTTGTATCACCTAGAGTACACCAAACTGTCATGGCTTGACCAAACCCAATCCAAGAACCTTAGATTATGAAAAATGTTGAAGTGCTTGTTTCACTATAGATGATGTTGCATCATTTTCACCCAATGGTAGGAAACCTTCTGTCACCTACCCCAAGTCATTCACACTTGAAAAATTGAATATCCAATGTAATACCATGCTATCATCCATCTATAAAAACCTATGATAATCATGTGAATATCATGTACCTAGTGGAAACAAGATTTCACATACCTTCATTACACTCATCAACAATGTTTTCTTTCCTTGGATAACACCTTGTTTTCCAAATTTCTAGATTGTTACATCCTTCACCAAGATTGTATTGAAACATATTATTAGTCATCCACCCTTACTAGATTGTACATCCTTGGTCCTCCTAGTCCACACTAAACTAGTACATTTTCTTAACAATCTCATGAATCACCATGAGTCAATCATTAAGGCTACAAAACATATAGACTCATCATTCACCCTTAGGAATTTTTTATTATAAAATCATTCATCATGCCACTTCCAATGGCACCTCAAGTAAGGTCCTTACAATATCCCTCACTTGAATTATTGATTTCCATGTCAATGGGGCTCCATAGAATCCTCCAATGAAGGGGTGTTGGTGGTGAAGAGACACATCTACAATTTCCACATTCAAACTTGGCTCTAATACCATTTTTCATGGGGATAGACTTTTCATTCCATTTTAAAATTCCATATCACTCAATAAACCTAATCATCATGTAGCACCAATGTGACCTTACTAGTTGGGAATGATCATCGATCACTTGTATCACCTAGACTACACCTAATTGACATGTCATGAACAAACCCAAGCTAGACACCTTAGAGTATGTGGAATTTCAAAGTTCTAATTTCACCATAGACAATGTTGCTTCATCACCACCCAACCTTCTACCACCTCCATCAATCCATTCACACTTGAACAACCAACTACCCAATGTAAAATCATGCTATCATCCATCTATGCTAACCCATGATAGTCCTCTTAAGATCATGTCCTTGGTGGAAAAAGGATTTCAGATGCCTTCAATATAGTAATCAACAATGCTTCCTTGACATTTATAACACACTAAATACCACATTTCCATCTCACATTATCCTCTCCCAAGATTTCATTACAACATCTCGTCAGTCATCCACCCCTACTAGGCTAGACATCCTTTGTTTAAATCCTTACTCTGACACCTTATAATTATCTTGTTATCTAGTGGTTTCCTTACTGTAAATAAAATTGGAATCTCACAAAACAACATACACTTACTGGAATATTCAACTCAAATAAAGATAGCAGAAACAATACTACAAACCAAAAATATCAACTATAATACATAAAGATATTATTCCCATCAACTAATCTTATCATTCAAATAAATTCAAATCTTACAAGGGATCCAATATATGGGAAAATGGCCCATAAAGAAATACAAAAAAAATCGAATAGTACTTACAAACTCTAGAAATATCTTGCGTTGTTGTACGAACTTTTACTTTCACACTTCCCGAGATGTATGAAAATTTCCTTAAGCGAACACACGTATATGTGTCTGTCTCCACTAAGACCCATGTACATACACTCAAATACTATACATAACTTTGAACAATGTGTTAGAACTAGAAGTCACCTCCATATGGCGTTGGAGGTAATCCCAGTACCCATCAGAGTTTTATGTCAAAGGTTGGTTTTAAAGAGGTCAAATGGGCGCAGACTCAAGATGATATAGTTTTAACTCATAAAACTAGACTGGTATGCACCTGTAGGTGAAGTATTTATTAACTTCAGTCAGTAAGTTGGAGTAAGGGTGAATAGAGGGAAGACTTTGGTGAGGAGAGTGTAGAGGTCTGTTGTGGACATCGGGTCTTCCAGCAGCCTAAGGAGGAAAAAATTAAACACAAGATCCTCTTGAATTCAAATCTCAAAGAAACTGAAAGAAATTATAGCATCACTATCATCAAACATTTATCATAATACAGTTACAAAAATCCATGTGAATCAATCAAACATGAACTCTCTCAGTATCAAAGGAAAATAACATGGAGTAACAAAGCTAACTTAGATTAACCAAGATGTCTCAAAAACAAATAAATAACCAGAGAACCAGTTGTTCTCAATCAAAATATTACAATATTAGGGAGCCTATCTCAACCATTAGACCTTAACAAAATATCAAAACTTCATATATATACTAAAATGTTGCAACCACCAGGAATGTGATTATATCACTGCCTTCAAAGCCTCCATTTGGTGCCCTCTCTGTCAGGTTGTGCAGACCTCATTATGTCAGACACGAGCCATGCATAGCTATGTGCTTTACAGGAAAAATTTCCCATAAGGAAGCTTCGGATCATAAGTGTGCCTTCATGGCTTCTCTCTGCAATGTTTTCCATTTATGGGATGAATCGAGGTCTCAACTACTGCCCACAATCTTCAATAATTGTTTTCATTGGGATTAGTACTAGGCCTACCCCCCATAATTGTTCTCAGATGGTGCCAATGACTTTGTCGATTCCATCTTGATGCCTCCAGGCCATGAATGGTCTTTGTCTGTGACCAATGTGAGCTTCGCAAGTGGTAGTTTGATAGTGTATGTGCAGGGTTGATTTGGAGTGAAGTGCTTGGAAAAAAATCGCATGGCCCAACGAGTGAGCGACGACCATGTTGAGGGAAGTGATTGGGGGAGCGGAGGATAGGATGAGGTTGCGGTGGCAAGGGAAAGGCAAAGGTGGAAGAGGAATGAAGGAGGTGTGATAGGTGGGGAGGAGGTGATGTGTAAGGAAGAGTGGAATGTGAGTGGGACAGATGTCGGGAGGGTGCTTGAGTTACTTAGGCCTCCAATATTTTTGTTTTCCCTGTGGAAATCATGGGCAGAATGTCACATGATTTACACCATAATTCTCTTGAGGGTAAACCTCAATTTTTGTCTGATTCTTAAGAAACAATCTACATCTCATTGTGTTAACTTATAGGCTCCATGGGGGATAGATATCTCCTTGTGAGGCTCTAAGAACTCCTTTTACAATTTCAATGCCTCAGTATTGGGTTGTGGAGTCACTTATAAAAACCAAAAACAAAAGAAAAATGATATTTACAATGACATGGGAAGGCACTCATGGCTTAAGTAAAAAACTTCTTCAGAAAATGCCCATTTACAGGGCTACCAAAAACTTCAGCATCCTCCAAATCCTGCAACTTGTAAGTGTTATTTGAAAAACCGTCATAAATTTTGAAGGGGTCGATCCAGAAGGCCTCAAATTTACCGTGCTTGCCTTTATATTGCTTAGGTGCATCCCACTTGTGTACTAGATCTCCCATTTGGAAATCCTCTTTGTTCACCTTCTTGTCAAAGGCCGGCTTGATCTTCTATTGATGATCATATGCTTTGTCCAATAGTTTCTCCCTCATCTGTTGCACTTCTACCAGTTGTTGTATTCTCCTAATCATATCATTTGGTTCTCCCAAGTAGTCTTGGAATAATTTCGCCACAGGTAAGGGAACCTGAGGAGGAAAAATGGATTCAACTCCATATACAAGCTGGAAAGGAGAGATACCAAGAGATCTCTTTGTTGTCACTCTGTCAGCCCATAAAGCAAATTTAAGCTTTGAATACAATGCCTTCTTGTTGTCTTCTAACAATCTTTTGATGATATTAATAAGGCTCTTGTTAGAGGACACTACCAGTCCATTCCCTTGGGGATAGTAAGGAGTAGAGTGAATCGATGTGATTCCAAACTATTCACAAAACTTAATCAATGGTTCGTCTTTGAAAGATGCAGCATTATCAGTGACAATTATGTTTGGATAGCCAAATCTTTCCATAATATCTTCAAGAAACCCAATGATTACCTTGTGAGAAGCATTTCTTGTGGGGATGGCCTCTATCCACTTAGTAAAGTAATATGTGGTATTCAAGATCCATCTATGCTTACCACTTGAATAAGGGTGAATTTCCCCAATAAAATCTAAGCCCCACTGCTGAAAGGGTCTTGAAACTACCACGGGCTTCAATGGAAAAGACTTGAGCTACTACTTTCCAGAGAATTTTTGACACTTAACGTAGGCCTTGATCTTAGCACAAACATCAGTGAAGATACTAGGACAAAAATAACCATCCCTAAGAATATTATAAGCTGTGGCTCTCTAGAAGTGATGCCCCCCACATAAACTGTCATGAAAATCATACATAATCTTTTGGGATTCCTGTGGGTCTAGACATATCAAAAGCACTCCTAAAGGGTCTTTCCAATATAAAACTTGATCAATCAGACAATATTTAATTGATTTGAGATTCAAATATCTTACCTTGATCTTTCCCATGCCATCAGGAGGCGGTAACTTATGTCGAAAAAATATAATGTCTTTGTACCAAGTGCATCCTGCCAACAGGGGTGTGACTTTAGGATATTCATCAGAGAACTCAACTTATTGATTCTCTAAACAACTATTGATTAAATTTACCCCCAAGGATTTATAATTAGATTCAGCCAACAACCTAGATAAACTTTGACCTTTAACCAATTTGGTAGGATTTATTTCAAGATCAAATTCAAGGATTTTGGCGATCCACTTGCTCCTTCTTCCGTCTATGTCAGGCTGAATGAGGATATCCTTCACAGAGGATGAAGGGACATATGCAATGAATTTTGAATGTAGCACATAAACTCTGAAACCTTTGAGAGATTTAGCCAAAGCATTGGCCTTCTTTTCCATGATGTCATACTTTATTTCACCATCTCTAAGTGCCCTACTAAAAAAGGAAATGGGTTTCTCTAACCCTTCGACATTTTTCTGCAATAAAACAACTACTACTGTGTCAAATGAAGCAAAAGAGAAAATCAGAAACTCCTTGGAGTAGTTAGGACTGATGAGAACATGTGCTTCAGTCAAGGACTTCTTTATTTGGTAAAAAGAGTTATGATATTCAGAAGTCCATTTTATTTCATTTCCTTTCCTCAACATGGTTGTGATAAACCTCACCAACTCAACAAAATTTGAAACAAACCTGCTCAAAAAATTAATTTTCCCCAAGAAAGACTGAACTTCTTTCTTGGATCTAGGGAGTGACAAAGTTTGGATATCCTTTACCCTACTTGGATCAATCCTTACCCCCTCAGCTGACACAATGTGCCCCAACAGTTTCCCCTCTTTCATGGAAAATGATGACTTTTTTGGATTTTAAAGAGAGACCAAACTTTTTGCATTTTAAAAAGACCCTTTTCAAATGGTCATGATGTTATTTATCAGATTGTGAGAACACTATTATGTCATCCAAATAGATGACCACAAACTTGTCATGTTACCCAATAAATGCTATGTCCATGGCTTGCTAAAAAGTTGCCCCTGCATTCATTAGACCAAACAGAATCTTAGCATACATGAATGTTCCCCAAGGGATAGTGAAGGTTGTCTTCTCTCTGTCTTCAGGAAAGACAGAGATTTGATTGTAGCTAGAAAATCCATCAATCATGGACATCCTATATTCACTTGTTACCCTCTGTAATATGTGCTCCATCTTTGGCAGGGGGTAATTGTCCTTCTTAGAGCTTCTGTTCAGGTTCCTGAAATCGACACAAAGTCTGATTTATCCATTCTTCTTTCTCACTGGGACCAAGTTGTCCACCCATTTAGAATACCTCAGAGGGATGATAATCTGGGCATCCAAAATCTTTTTCACCTCTTTCTCCATAATAGGCAACAACATAGGATTTATTTGTCTCAATTTCTGCCTAAATGGTTTGGCCTCTTCCTTCAATGGTATCTTATGTTCAATGAAACTTGTGTCATATGTTATGAGATCTTCATATGTCCAGGAAAACACATCAACAAATTATTTTAACAGCTCTTCATATTCATCCCTTTGTTCCCTTGACAAGCTGCTTGATAACTTGACAAATTTTGGGTCCTTCTCTGTGCCAATATTACACTCAGTTATATAGCCATCATCAGTTGAGCCTTTAAATTTTACTACCACATCATTCCCATCAAACAATATTTCCAAAGGAACTAGTCCCTTTGGAATGTGGTTGGTAGGAAGCTAAACAATATGGTAATTAGCAATTTTATTTAAAAATACATCAGCATGAGGGTTACTTTCATAATCATTATCTTGATCAATATGTAATGCAGAGAAATCATCAATGGACTCAAGAAATTGTTTGATCTCAAGATCATCCTCAAACACCTTCCAATGCTTGACATTGTTAGGTATAGAGGGTCTATATTTAACCTCTACATCATACTTGAGTTTAGGTGGCAGTGGGACTCAGAAATGGCTTGCTGAAACAACCAAAGAATCGACCATGGTATTCTCCTCTCTTGGAATAAATGAAATGTTGAAAGCCAAGAAGACACTGTCAACTAGGTCCCACACTTCATTTATGTAAGATCTAAGCCTAGGATGCTTATCTTGATAAATATTTTTGATATTATGAACAATTAGCTCTGCATCTCCAAATATTGATAGCTCTTCTATCCCCATGTTCTTTGCAGCCCTTAAACCTAAAACAATAGCTTCATACTCTGCCACATTGTTGGTAGCTTCAAATTCTAATTTGTAGGAAAAGGGTATGGTCTCTTGACATGGTGAAACAAACACTACTCCAACACCAACACCTTCCTTAGAAGAGGCTCCATCAAAGAACATCTTCCAAACAGGGGTAGTTGGAGGAGGGATTTCACAAAAAGTAATGGACTATTTTCTGATTTCAAGAGGAGGTTCAGAAGTATTAGTCAGCTACAATATGATGGATCCAAAATCAGTGTGAAAAGAAAAAATAGGGTGGTTGGTGGGGTTTTCTTCATCACTAATGATGTACGTGATTTGTGCTTCCCTGTAGAGTCTCCTTTGTTCACCCCCAAATACAGGAATGGTGGCATATGAAAGGTCCATCTGTAGGGTTCCCCTCAATCTCTTTATCCAAGATCTATATAGGATCATATCGAACTTAGGGGGAACATCAGCTACTACGATATCCATGATCACGCTCTTCATCGACAGATGGAACAGAGAAACGACTAGGTCATTGATAACCCAAGTCACTTCACCTTCCTGGAGTCGAAAGAATACAGTTTATGGTAGGTTTTTTCCACCTCCAACCCAAGTTCTTCCATGACAATCTTAGGCATAAGATCGTGATATGCCCCTGAATCCATTAAGCATTTATGCAACACCTTATCATGGATGTTCAATGAATTGTAGAAGGGAGGGGAGGAGTCATATCTATCCTCCAACAAAGGCCCTAATATGACAACTGGCCTTTCATATTGGAGGTTAACTGAGTCTATGGAATGAGACAAAGGTTCAGGCTGCAACATTTTGGAGAGGCACCTTTTGAAGTCTTCATGCTTGACCAACATTTAAATGGGTACAGGGATTCTAATATTTTGTATTTCATGCTCAAAGTTGAAAGAGGAGGGGGGCTTTAGAATTTCTCTCAATTATGGAAAAATACTTTTGACCACTGGTGGGGGGGTCTATGCCTTCTTTTACTTGCTTCGGTCTGCAATATATTTAGCAGGTTTTTCTTCTCTGGTAGGCTAATAAGGGATGTCAGATTTCCCTTCTTTCTATTTGGACCTCAGACTATATATGTTTGGAGTGTGGCTGGACTCTTCCCCTTTAATCAACTCATTCAGTTGATTACTCATGAGGGCATCCTCGTATGTAGACTGAGTTAAATGAGGGGATGAAGAGGTATCTCCAAGGCAATGGATATCAGGATCAATATCTTCTTCATCTTCATCTTCATTTAAGTAACCAAGTTATTTTGGAGAGGAGTTTGGATTTTCTGATCATCTTTGTCCCTGTTTCTCTGATCTCTTTGGATGGTTTGAGGGGCATTAGTAGGTCTCCTAAAGTTACCTTTGTTATCAACATTTTTTGTATTTCTATAGGTCTGTATTGCTTCAAGTTTTACCTTCTCCATCTCAGCGGAAAAATATTTTACTCATTTGGTAAGCTCATCAACTTGAGGGTGGGCAGCAGAGGAACCAGAGGTTGAAGTTTCATACCTCACCTTTCTTCTGTCTCTATCAACCTTACTCCTAAGCTTGTCAGCCTCCAATATATTGGATTCTACTTCAAGGGATGCATCTTGCATATGAACTAAGGAGGTAGCTCTTATTTCTCTCAACAGGAGGCAAAAATCAGGGTCAAAATCACTAGCATAAGTCATCTTGGCGAAGGTTTCTATAGGTTTAATTTCAGTGGGAATCTTTTTATACATCTTATTAAAACTTTTTGAGAAGTATGAAACAGATTCCCCTTCTTCTCTCTTAAGTGCCCCGAATTCTGTAATATAATAAAGGAGATATTTTTTATTCCCACAATTTCTTAAGAATGAATCATCTAGAGCAACAATCCTGTCAATAGATCTAGGAGGAAAGTCTTTAAACCAATCCATAGCATCACCATCAAGGATATTTATAAAAACTCTCATCCACACATATTTATTTTTGATGGACTGAATCTATGCAAATCTATAAAAGGATGCAAGGTTCTCGTTTGCAGTCATGTCTCCCTCCCCTATGAATCGGGGCATGTACTTAAGGTAGTCCATGGATGGGAGAGCATTCATAGGCTAAGGTAAAACCAAAGGGGCATACCTAGTAGCCAATATCTCAGCCATCATGTTCCTAGGAGGATTAGCACCTGCCATTTAGACGTGAACTATAGGAGAACCAGGAGGAGATGGAGTTCTAAAAGGTGAGACTATTGGGTATGTGTTATATTCTTTGCATGTGTGTGTGTGTGGGTGCGTCAGATACGAACACTCCAATTTTGTCTTTAAAGAACACAATCTTCCCTTTAACCAAGGGTTTGGTCAAAATACCTGCAACCTGATCATCTGTGGAAATATACTAAAGCTTCACTGCTCCCTTCTGGATCCTATCTCGAATGAAGTGGTATGTAATATCTATATGATTGGACTTGTCATCGAATAATATATTCTCCGAGAGTTTGATACAAAACCGATTATCGCAATATTTCATTGTAGGCTCCAACTACTGATCAAATAAACCTGTAAGGAATTTGCAAATCCAAATGGCTTCAAAACTAGCCATACTCTCTACCATATACTCTGTCTCTGCTGAATTGAGTGCTACAGAAGTCTTCTTTTTTCTAAACCAAATCATTTTTTATCCCAAGTTGAAGAAACACCCTAAGGTACTATTTTTGTCTACTATATTCCCTACCCAATCTGAGTCTATATATCCCTACAACTCCACTCCATATCCTCCAAGATACCTCAATCCATACTCCATTTTACCTCTCAAGTACCTGAGCACATGCTTCATTTCTATCCAATGTACCTACCTCATCTCCACCATGAACTGACTCAAGGTGTTCACAACAAAACATATATATGGTATGGTGTTTACCAAATAAATCAAGGACCCTATTGGTTGTCTGTATATCCTAGGATCCACCAACTCTGAATATGAAGTCACAACATTATTTAGATTGGTATCCATAGGTGTAGTCATTGGTCTATAGTCCTCCATCCTGAATCTCCTCAATATCTCTATTGCATAATTCCCTTGACCAAGGAGGATCTCTCCCAATACCTGTCATACCTATAACCCCAAGAAATAATGCATCAAGCCAATGTAATTCATCTCAAAATTAGTAGATAAATATTCTTTTCACCCTGCAATGAGATCCTCTACACCTATGAAAAACAAATCATCTATGTATAGAACCATGATGAGTGGATCCACCCCAACAAGTGTGTCGTACAAATTAGGATCCACCTCACTCTTGGTAAATCCAATACTTTACAAGTATTTTTCAATCCTATAATACCATTCCCCGGGTGTCTATTTGAGTCCATACAATGATTTATTAAGCCTACACACATGAGACTCCCTCCCATGTACCTCAAATCCTTAAGGTTTCTCTATATATACTTCTTTCTCAATGATCTCGTTGAGGAAAGGTGTCTTCACATCCATCTAATGAATCCTCAACCTAATAAGTGAAGAAATAGGAACAAAATATCAAATAGAAGCATACCTGGCGACTGAAGAAAATGTCTCCCCATAGTCCACTCTTTGTTTCTGGGAAAACCCTCTCACCCAAAACCTTTCCTTGAACTTCTCAATGCTACCATATACAACATGCTTGATCTTGTAAAACCACCTGGAAATCACAATTGACTTCCCCTATGGTCTTGCATTATGTCCCAAACATCATTCCTCATAATAGAGGTGCACTCCTCTACCATGGAATCCCACCATACTTGTTGATCTATTTCTTCCTCAAAACTGGAAGGCTCAACATCATTGATGCTAATCATAAGAGCCATATAGTTTGAAAACTTCCTCGGTGGCTTGCGCTCTTTGATCACACTTCTAGGAGTCTCAAAAGCATCCCTCAATGTCTGTAATGTCCACTTGAGTCTCTTGATAGAACTGGAAGGGGATAACTCCTCCTCCCCACCTAAATTCTAAGCTACTAACTATTTCTCATCCTTTGGAGCCTACTACTCTTTGTCCTCTATCACTTTTGATGGCTCCTGAGATTTCCTAGATGCGAAGTTCTCCTAGAAATTACATATTTTATCACAAATATCTTCCTCCATATTGGTATGAAGATATTGTAATCCTTTGAGGTCTCATTGTACCCCAAAAATACACCCTTTTGTCCATAAGGCTCCAACTTCATCCTCTTCTCCATAGGCACATGGATGTAGACTGGACAACCAAAGATCCTCAAATGTCCTATCTGTGGCTTCACTCCTAAGAATGCCTCCTTTGGAATCTTTTCCCCCAATATCCTATGAGGACTCTTGTTCTACACATATATTATAGTGTTAAACACCTCTTCCCAAAGAAACATAATCAACTTCTGGTCATGTATCATAGCCCTGGAAAAATCAATGATGAACTAGTTCTTTCTCTTTGCAACCACATTGTGTTGAGGGTTGTATGAGACTATCGACTCCCTCTTGACCCATACCTCCTTGCATAAATCCTTGAAGTCATTGGAGGTGTACTCTCCCCCATTATTTGACCTTAATACCTTGATATTATTTCCTAAATGGTTCTCCACTTGAGATATAAACTCCTAAAACCAATTGAAGACCTCATCCTTGGTATTCATAAAGAAGTTCTAGGTTTTCTTGGAGAAATCATCAATGTATGTCACATAGTATGATTCTCCTTGCACTAATTCTACTAACATTGGCCCACTCAAATATGAATGTATAAGATCCAAGATCCCCTTGAGGCTTGGACCTACCCTTGCTTCTTGGAAAATAATCCTTGGCATTCTTTCCAAGTGCACACCCTCTGCACACTCTCTATTGCTCAATACTAAACTTTGGAAGACCTATAACAATCCCCCTCACAATCAACAATTCCTTGTAGTGTAGGTGTCCCAACCTCTTGTGCCATAACTCACATAGGATGTCACTATCATGTACCAAATCTTGAACATGATTTCCATGTAACCAATATAAATTTTCCTCTCTAACCCCAACTACCAATGTTGTGTCCAAGATATCTTTCTCTAGACATATGAGTAATTTCCCTCTCTGAAAAGTAATGGAAAAACCTCTATCCTCCATAGTTGAGACTGAGAGAAAGTTATTCTTTAGTCCTAGTACGTAAAGCACATCATGGGAATCGAGAAAACCTATTGACTCAAGCTAGCATGTAAATGTTCCCTATCCCTTCATTGCATATTTGGCATCATCACCAAGCTCCACATGAACATTTGAGTCCTTTTCATATGACGAGATGCACCATTGTCCAAGAACCAAGCATTCATGGTAGTTGTGCTGGTAGAAAAGAAAGAAACAAGTGATAAATCCTTCTCACACTTCATTGCAAACTCATCTACTTGTGTCTCTTATGACGTTTCTATCTACAACTTTCCTTTACCCTTATTCTTCTTCGAACACTAAGATACATAGTACATTCTTAAGACATGAGAAGCACTTGATCTTACTCAAATCCTTCTTCTTCCCTAGCTACAATGATCCTCCATCACTGTTACCTTTTGTGTTGGAACTCTTTCCTTTACCCTTCATTGTATTACTAACTAGAGCCAAGTTCTCATCACTACTTCCCTTCTTGTTTCTCTTAGACTCCTCTTGAGTCTCTTCTTGGATGCAATCAACCCAAGTCTCTACCAATATGGGAGATTTTTGTGTCCGTGGACTCCCTTGAAAAATGTTTCCCAAGACTTAGGAAGAGCATTCAATGCCAAATTCAAGAGCTCTACATCATCCATTTTCTCTCCTATGGCTGCAAGTTGATCATGTACCTGAGTGATCATCATGAAATAGCTGGTAACATTGTCAAATCTAGACATCTGAATAGATCTGAGCTTATTTCTTAATACCATCTTCCTATTCATGTTAGTGCTATGGAATAAATGTACCAGGTCATCAAACATGTCTTTACTCATCTTATTCTCAGATAAGTGAGGAATTGTATGATCCTTCACTTAATCCAAGAAAACCCTCTCATCTTTGATCTCCTTCTTGAGTTAATGATGATGAGCTACCAAAACTGTCGGATCTGTCGATGGAAAAACTACTTTGTCCACTAACTCCCAAAGTTCATACTCCTTTAACACCAAAGTCACTCTTTCTTTCCAAGATAGGAATTTGGACACTCCATCCAATATGTCTTCAACTCTCAAACTTGTTGATGTCATCCCTTAGACCTCATAAAATGCTCTGGAAATAACTTGTTGTTGAAACTACCCCTATACTAACCTATATGGACTTGTACATTATTGTCACCATTGAAACCTGTGTATGTATGTGATTTTCCTTATTGAAACTCATGCATGATCTAGATAGTATCTTTATATTATTTTTCATCTATCTCACTACTTTTTGGGTGGAAAATTGGAGGATTTAGCTTCCAGGGCCATTTCAACGACTGGTCCAAATTTGGAACTTTGGGTCCAAAAAATAGTCAGAAATATTCCAGATCCATTTTGAAGCATTAAACAACCCTTTTTTTGTCCAAAACGTATTTTTAAGGAATATAATAAATTCTACACATTGATACCTTTCCAACGATGTAGATCCTTCGTCAATTGGAGTTTGTATGAGAAAGTTATGCCTCCCGCAAGTTGACCTATCATATTGATCACCATGGTGTGAGTGGATGCCACATCAGCCTCCATTATTTAGACATGTGGGGATAGCCATGCAGTGTATTTTATAAGAAAATTTTATAAGGTCCAAAACGTTATCACAATTGAAGGTTGAGGAAGTCAAAAACCTATCCCTAGATGGCTATCAGACTATGTTAAATACCGAGCCACTAAGAGGATAAGGGGTCCCATTCTCTTGCATTGTATCTTGTTTAATAGCTGATAAAAACATCTAAGAGTGGTATTATTTGAGCATAATAGAGGAGGATATATTCTATAGCATCCATATAGGCCATAGGTCAAAGGTAACTCCATAGAGAGTGTCTCTTTATTTATACTTGCATCACTTCTTTATTAGAGAAAAGAGAGAAGAGTAGCCTCACCTTCTAGTTGGGTTTTCTCCCATATTGGGTTTCCCAGGTCATATCTTATGTTTATTTGTGGATGGTGTGAATGTTTTTTACTGTTTTCTATTTTTTCTGTGTTTTATCTATTTTATCAGTAACTAAAGATTCTAGAGATCTAAAGGAAATTACCTTAATAGTAAAGATTTCAGTATTTTATTAGATCTATTATGATGAACTATTCAAATGAAATTTCCACGAAAATTTACAGATCATATTGGTATTAGAACATGTTTTTCTTTTGTTTATTTGTGGGAAGTTGCAAGATCCAAGAATCGACTTAAGGAGAAGTCACAAAAACCCTGGCCATGGTAGACGATTCTATTCATAATAACCCTCGAGATCCAGCAGAAGAGAGATTTCAGCAGTTGGAAGCACAAGTTGGCGACATCCATCACAATATGAACCTCCTCATGGCGGCTCTAGAAAGCAAGCTTGGGTAGTTCGGAGATGATGGAGGCTCTAACTCAAAGTAAGTATTAGAGTGGAATTTATAACATTAGGAAGAAAAGGAGTCATGAAAAGAATCTGAAAAAGATCATTCGAGTTCAAGTATCATGAACCTTTCACAATCCCTATTCAAGATGGAAGAAAAAGTGGACATAAAGCCATATCAAGGTGAGATCAATGCATTAAAATTGAATCATTGGTTGCAAAAAAAATTATTTTAGTGTTTACCATATAGATGAGGAGCAGAAGATTTAATTTGCTAGATTGAAGTTAGAGGGCCATGATTTAACCTAGTGGGAAATCCATATGGAAACACTTAGGCTAGAGGGTGATCCACCAATAACTATATGGGAGGACTTCAAAACCCTCATCAAGTCCCAATTCTACCCTATAGAGTATGTAGAGGACCAATGGATCCAATGGCACTAATTCAAACAGAGGCAAGGACAAAGTGTACATGAGTACACCACTGAGTTCAGAAAGGTGACCATCATGTTGGGTATCTATCCCAAGAACCCAAATTTACAATATATGGGGGGTTTACATAGTCATCTATGAAAGAAGGTGATGCTCTTCAAGCCAAGGACTGTGGATGATTCTTTTGTATAGGCACAAAACCTGGAAAAGATAGGCTAAAAAAAGGGGAAACCAAGTGATTCGAATCAGAAAGAGCACTAGGAAGCTTCCAAGGAGGGGAAGAAGAAGTGGAAAGGGGGAAAAGATAAGGAGACAACATCCATTGCAAAATAGAGTAAAGATCCCATCAACCATATCCCATCAACCATTGTAATCATTGAAATATTGATGGCCACACCGAGGAAAAATGTTGGAAACTACATCCATATATGAACCCAAAGAACCGCAACAAAGAAGGAAATAAAAATAACCTTCTATCCAAATATTTAAGAAATCATGTTGAAAGTAGCTTAGATGTGGATGAAAATATTGTATGCACATGTGTGTGGAAGGAGGTAAATCTGAGTAGCCTTCATCACCAGGAAGAGAAGGAGATGATCAAGCTATTCTGCATCAAGATTCAGGTCAAGAAGACCAAGATATATGCTTTGTTTGACTCTGGTTCACATGCTAATGTTATAGAATCAGATCTAGTCGACAAGATTGGATTGGGGCTTCATAATCATCCTAACCCATATCGATTGGGTTGGGTAAACAAGGATGCAGAGATAAAGGTAACAAAACAATGTAATATTAAATTTGTTATAAGTGTTGATTTTATTGATGAAGTGGAATTGGATGTAGTACCCCTTGATGTATATGGAGTAGTGTTTGGAATCCATTATGTGTATATGAGGGATGCAATATTCATATGGAGATCCAACCAGTACCGAATGATCAAGGATGGGATTTCCTACATCATTAATGTGCATAAATGCAAGTCAAATATCTCACTGGTAAGTGCCAATCAAGCCAAGAAGTTGATTAGTTCTAGTAATAAATATGTTTTAATTTTCTTAAGTGAAAATCAGTATGATGATGAGTCAATGAGAGTGAAGGAATCCCTAGAGGGGTGTACTAACGAGTAGAAATATTAGTTGGAGGAGTTGATATAGAAATATAGAGGAGTGTTCTAGGAGCCTAAAGGGATACCGCCCAAGAGTGAACTGGAGCACAAAATATAGTTGTATCCATACTCCCCATTGTTGAATATTGGACTGTATAGACAGTTCATTCTGGAAGTGAATGAAGTGAAGAAGAAATTACAAAATTTGTTGGAGCAGGGTATAATTCGACCAAGTACCTCACCTTGTGGGTCACCCATCATAATTATTCCCAAGAAGGATGGGACTTGGAGAATGTGTATCGATTATAGAGCATTGAACAAGACTATGTTGAAGAATCAATAACCCCTGCCAAGGATCGATGATCTATATGACCAATTATAGCATTCCAAGTACTTCACTAAGTTGGATTTGAAATTAGGATATCACTAGGTACGAGTCAAAGAAGAAGATACCTGGAAGAATTCCTTCAAGACAAGGCAAGTTTCGTATGAGTGGTTGGTTATGCCATTTGGTTTATGCAATGCACTGACTACATTTATGAGACTAATGAATTATGTTTTCCACCCTTATCTAGATTCATTTGTTATTGTTTATTTGGATTATATACTAGTTTATAATGCTACATGAGAGGAACATATGTCAAAACTTATGCAGGTGTTACAAACTCTAAAAAAACACCAACTACTGGAAAATATGAAGAAATACAAGTTTGCTCAGCATTATTTGGTGTATGTGATCGGTGGAGGGGAGCTCAAGATAGATCTCGCAAAGATTTAAGCCATCATAAAATGTCCAATTCCTACAAATGTCATTGAAGTTAGGAGTTTTGTTGGGGCAAAACAATACTTGCGGAAGTTCATAGCTTCATTTTCAATGGTAGTTGCACCACTCCATGCCATAACAACTAGTGATAAGATTTTACTATGGGGAAAGAATAAACATAAGGCCTTTTAAAGTTGTCTTGCTATCAAATTTGCAGAATCCTTTTGAAGTGGAAACATATGCAGGTGGGTATGCCATGGGATAAAAACTGATGCAGGGAGGAAGGATTGTCTACTATTATTCTGAAGTATTTCATGGGGCGGTTCTCAACTACCCTACCTATGACAAGGAGCTCTATGCCTTGGTATAAGTTGTCAAAAATTGGAAGCACTATCTGATGGGGAAGGAGACCATCATCCACACAAATCACCAACCACTACAATTTTTCCAGGCCTAGAGTCAAGGATGATTTTAAGGATGGAAATTTATTTTAAAATGTAGAAACCTTGGCGAATCTTACTAATCCTTCATATGTGAACTATAAATGTTTGGCGATATTTTTGTAAAAATATTCAAATTTCTAAGTATTTTATATAGTTTTTATAAAATTTTGGCTATTTTAAGGTAAAATAATTTTATCCTATAGAATTTGGGTGAATCATTTTTAAAATAGTGAATCTCATTTTTGGAAAAACAATGGAAAATTAGCCCATGAGCGAAATTTAGCCCCTAAAATCATCCCTACCTAGAGTAAGCTACAACAAACGAGGCATTAGAAGTGGATGGGCTTTTTACACAAATTTCATTTGGTCATACAGTATAAGATGTGTATCACAAATAAGTTGGCATACATGCTTTCACGACCACCCACATCTAAGATTACAGCTTTGGGAAATCTAATACACATGGATCCTTTTACCCATGATGCATACAAAGAGGCATACACAAAATATGAGTACTTCAAGGAGGTGTTTCAGCAGCTACAAGGCCAAATTCATATAGAAGAAGGTGATGGAAAGGTTGACTATCATTTCTTCTCTACAAGCTCGACATGGTCTATGTTCCTAAATTTGAATGATTGCATCTTATCAGAGAGGATCACACCTCCAATGTTGTAGGACAATTTGGTGTTGGGAAGACAATTTCCAACTTACATAGATATGTGTATTATCCCAAAATGAAAGAAGATGTAGCATGGTATATTAGAGGATGTATACTTTGTTGTACCAACAATCCCAACAATAGGAAGCAAGGCCTATACCATCCCTTACATGTACCCACTCAACCTTGGGAAAGAATTTCCATGGATTTTTTTGGGAGGTTTACCAACAACCAGGAAGGGACATGACTATATATTTGTGGTAGTTGACAGGTTCAACAAAATGTGCATTCTCATACCTTGTAAAAACACCATCACTAGACAAGAAGAAACAAATAATTTATTTGAATAGGTGTGGATGAATTTGGGATACCAAGGAGCATCATCTCATATAGGGATATCATATTTCTCAATGCATTTTGGACTACATTGAGGGAGAAGATGGACACTAAGTTTAAGAGGTCTACAACATTCCATCCACAGAAAGATGGGCAGACAGAAGTATTCAACTATACTTTGGTGTTGATTTTGAGGGGTTATAATCAGAAGCATTCGAAGACCTGGGATGAAAATTTGATCTATATACAACACTCTTATAATAGAGTAATCCATACTTCTACTGGTAATTCCCCTTTGGAAAATTGCTTTCGGTATTTTCCACCTTCACCCTTAGATATTGTATATGGACGACAAGGAGGAGTGAGGGAGGACCTCATAGGAGATGCACTAAAGGAAGAAAAATGTGTTGAGAAGATCAGGGAGATCCATTTGCAAGTACATGAGACATTAAATAAGTCACAGGAAAAGTACAAGGCTGGACATTACCAGCACAGAATAGAGAAAACATTTAAAGTGGGAGATAGAGTATGGTTATAGTTGAATAAGGAAAGACTATAGGGTCCTGGTAAGAACATCAAGGCTTTGTGGTCTGTTCCTTTTGAGGTATTAGAAAAGGTGGGAGATAATTCCTACAGACTTAGTCTACCCCCATACATGTGCATTTACTCAGTAGTGAATGTGGAGAATATTAAAATCTATGAGCCCTCCATGTTGGATTAGCAGGAGGAGCATCTCCTACCTTCCATAGAGGATTTAGAACCAGTTTCCTAGGAAGAGTTGGAATAAGACATAGTTTTTCATAAGAGGTCCATAACTACAAGGCAGGGGCAACGTGACCTTTGGTGTATTGGGTTGAAAGGACAACTTCCTGGAAAATAAAAATGGTACCCCAGGGAGAAGGTAGAGTAAACATTTCCTCACCTCATTTAGTAAATATTTTGGGGACCAACATCCTCCCAAAATTGGGATGTATGATCAATATTGGATCATAATATTATGTTTCATCTATCTCACTACTTTTTGGGTGGAAAAATTAGAGGAATCAGCTTGCACGACCATTTTGGTGGCTAGTCCAAATTTGGAAATTTGGGTCCAAAAAATAGTCAAAAATATTTTGAAGCCATTTTGACGCATTAAACGACCTTTTTTTTTGTTCCAAACCTTACTAAGTAGGAATATTCTAAATTCTACACGTCGATACATTTCCAACAACGCAGACTTTTCATCAATCGAAGTTCGTATGAGAAAGTTATGCCTCCCGCAAGCTGACCTACCATATTGATCACCATGGTGTGAGTGGATGTCACGTCAACCTCCATTACTTAGACATGTGGGGCTATCCACATAGTGTATTTTCTAATAAAATTCTAGAATGTCCAAAACCTTATCACAATTGAAGGTTGAGGAAGTAAAAAACCTATCCCTAGATGGCTATCGAGCTATGTTAAATACTGTGCCACTAAGAGGAGAAGGGGTTCCATTTGTTTTCATTGTATCTTGTTCCATAGCTGAGAAAAACATCTGAGAGTGGTATTCTATGAGAATAACAGAGGAGGGGAGATTATGTAGCAGCCATACAAGCCACATGTCAAAGGTAACTCCACAAAGAGTGCCTCTTTCTTTGCACTTGCATCATTTCTTAACCAGAGAAAAGAGAGTAGAGTAGCCTCACCTTCTAGTTTGGTTTTCTTCCGTATTGGGTTTCCCAGGTCATATCTTGTGTTTATTTTTGGATGGTGTGGATGTTTTTTACTGTTCTCTAATTTTTCTATGTTTTATCTATTTTATCAGTAACTAAATATCCTGGATATCTAAAGGAAATCAACCTTAATAGTAAAAATTTCAATATTTTGTTAGATCCGTTGTGATGAACTATTCTAGTGCAATTTCCATGAAAATTTACAGATCAACATATGTATGATGCTTTCCTTACTAAAACCCATGCATATGTGACTGACTCCAAAGAAACCCATGTATGTAAGAGGTTTTCCCTTCTGCAACCTGTGTACAAATCCATACGACTAAAAAACCCTAGTTTTGCCTCAGTACTGTTGATTCCTTGAAATCAAACCATTGATTTCTAAATGCTAGTTATGGATATGTTAAGATATCCTTGCATATTTGATAGATTTGCTATCAATTCCTATGGATCTAAGATATGGATTCCTCTTAAAGAGACCACTCGAATACCATGTTGAAATTCTTACTATGTCACCTAGGTATCTTGTTATCTAGTGATTTCCTTGTTGTAAATCAAATTAGCAGATGAAAAAACAACATACACTTGTTGGAATATTCAACTCAAATAAAGATTTCAGAAGAAATACTGGAAGCCAAAAATATCAACCAAAATACACAAAGATATTATTCCCATCAACTAAGATTATCATTCAAATAACTTCAAATATTACAAGGGCTCCCATACTTGGAAAAATGGCCCATAGAGAAATACAAAAAACTCTGGAAAATACCTGCAAACCCTAGAAATCTCTTGTGTTGTTGTATGAACTTGTACTTTCACGCTTCCCGAGATGTATGCAAATTTCCTTAAGAAAAACTGTGTGTATGCGCCTATCTCCACTGAGACCTGCATACACACTCTCAAAGACTGTATGAAACTCCATACGGTATGACCTTGCTACTATGGCTCCAATTAGCTGAAACCCACTTGTGATTTCCTCTGTTTTGTCTTCTCCCTGACCTGATCTCTAGATGGAAGTCCTTCTCCACCTATCCAAGATATACTTGAATCAAAGTCCTTCGTGATCCAATACTATTATCTGAAGTCCTTCTCTACTCTCAAGAATATCAAGTCATGCCTTCTCCTTCACCCTTGCCTTGCTTTTATAAGATTGAGTTATGACCTAACCCTAATCTCCAAAGTGATTAATGGCTAATATTACTTCTCACCTCACTTGAGATTAATGGCTATTATTTAATTCATTAATGCTAATTAAAAATTTCTTTAAATAAAACTCAACTCACTAATAAAATCACTTTACTTTAATAATTCCTTTAATTAAAGTAAAGTCTCAAGGTAGAAGGATTTGGATGACTTCCACATGTATAAACACTTATACTTGTGCAAAAATACTCGTCTGATGCTACAAACATCAATATCCTTGGTCTTCCTACTCCATACCAAACTAATACACCAACATAAACATCTCATGAATCATCGTGAGTCAATCACCAAGGCTGCTAAACACATAAACTCACCATGCACCCTTAGCCAAGTTTCCCTAGCACAAAATCCATCATGATACTACTAGTGGCACCTCAAGTAAGGCCCTTACAGAAGTCCACTAGGTTAATTGGGAAGATATTTTTAATGTTAACCTATGCCTATAGATGATAAGGGTATTTACTTAGGTTTCATATCATGTTTAAACAATGAATTAGGTGAGGAAAGAGGGCCAACTAACTATGATTAATTAACTGACAATCTCTTTGATGGATTAGATACCCTAACTCTAAAAATACGAATAGAAGAATGGAAATAAATCACCTGAAACTCATTGTTGGAGGTGATGAAGCTACTTAGGATGAAGAGGAGTTGTGAAAATTTTATAATAAGACTCCATGTCATGGAAGATCTACACATGCAACTCCAAATTCCTACAAGACAAAAATTGACCTAGTCTCCAACACACAAACAAAGAATCAATCAACACTATATCTAATTTAGTAAAAATAAATCAATAACAATACAAAATAGAGAGACCTTAGTGGCCTTAGTGGGGATAATAAGGATCCCTTGCATGAGAGATGTGAAAGGAGCTTGATCACTAATTTCACCGTGTACACGAAAATTAAGGTTTTTCAAAATAAAAGAATCAAAGATACTTTTGAAAGAGGAATTGAATGATATAAATACCCAAGGGAGAAACCTCAAGGTTTATTTATATGTTAGATTAGTCGTTGGAGGGTATATGTCATATAGAGATGTCATATCACATCTATTGACTTAGTGCCAAGGGTTTGGTAAGATAGTGTCATGTGTTTTTATTCCATAAATGACTCTTCATTACATGTGTTGTGGATTCATAGATGTGACACCCCCAAGGAAACCTATGGTTCACTTCCCACTAAGAAATCATTATTTTCCCTCAACCAAGTTTTGAGGAAACCTTGGTCAGGATTGGCCCACTTTTGGACTTCGACACGCTAGTCAAAGAAGGAGCGCCCAGGCGGAGCTGATATCATGGATCTCACTTATTTTGTGGGCTATGTGGACCCAGTAAGGGGTTATCTAGGGTTTTTGTAATGGGTTTATGGGATGATGTCCCATGGGTTTTCCCATGTTTGGCCCTATTGTAAGGTTTTGTAAAAGTATAAATAAAGAAGAATGTATTGTAGAAGTAGTAGTCTTTTGAGCTAAGTGCAAGTAGTTCGAGTGACTTTGTGCAAGGGAATGTATGTGTGTTAAGGTTTTTTGCTTGATAGAGAGTTGGCTCTATGCCTTGACCTAGTTTTGGAAGGAGGATCTGGTGCTTCGTGCGTAGATATCTTGTCCAATGCGAAGCTTGTCTTTGTGGCTTAGTGCACAGGAGCGGATTAATGTAATATTCAGACAAATAATAAAGAGTCGAAGCAGTTGGTGGACATAGCCCCACACTGGGGTGAACCACATATATATCGTGTCTTATGGTTTTCTTTGTGCTATGTTATTTATGTTATGTTTTGCTTAGTGCTTAGATTAGAAGGTGTAATGAATATGTATGTTTTTCTTAAATGCTTTGCTTATGTTAAAATGATAGATCTGATTTACAGTGCTAAGTGATAAGTGTTTGAAGTGCATAATATTTGTTGTTACTACGACGATATATCCTTGATTATGCTCTGTAATGTTAAGAAACTAATGCATGTTAATCCTAAGTGTTAATAGACTATTGTGCGAATTGGTTTTATCACAGATCTGTGTCTCGGCCTGGTTAAAGACACCTGCGTCCTGTAACCCCCCCTACTTCTACCTTGGGTGAGACTTCGCCTGATTCACAGGTGTTTCCGAAAGGGCCGATAATCAGGGTTTTGTTGGTGCATTGTTAAGCGTTGAACCCTGGGTCTACCCCTATGCCAAAAAATGGTTCCGTTGCCGGGACCTGAAACTGTGATTGTTGGGAACTGGCATAAAGAAAAATAGAATCGTTGTGCGTAGATCTACTGCTGAAGTGTGCAGTACTCTACTTGAATTGTGAAGCTTTGTGCTAAGAAAGTAAGTTGATCTGAAGAAAAGAGGTAAGATCCTAAAGAAGCAATCTTTGTTCTTTGGCAAGAGAAACATAAGTGAAATTTTTTGTTTTGAAAGCATGAACTTAAGTATGTTCGATAGCTTATGTCCTACTCTGAAGGCTAGGGCGTAGTTTAAATAAAGAGTTGATTTGAGTAAATTTAATGAAAATGAAGAAAGATATGTTATTCCTATGCATAGAAAGAGTTTTTGGACTAATAAGTGGATGCATGAACCTATAGAAAAGTTTTTGCAGATTGCAGATTCAATACTATGACCCTAGAGGAGATGCACAATACAGAAAAGGTTGGGGAACATATAAAAGAAAAAGAGGATTGACTTTGTGTTATAACTGCAGAATACCGAGACATATTGCTAAGGAATGTCTTGAGGTAGGTCCTATTTGTCTTTGTTGTAAGATTGTTGGTCATGAGGTTGAGGATTTTCCAAGGATGATTTCTAAAGTTGAAGGGATGAACATAAGGCAACAAAACTATGAAGGAAGTCAAGAGACTAAGGGCATGTTAGAAAGTCATAAAGAGAAAGGGTCAGAGGAAGTGATGGATGCTCACAAAGATGTCAATTTACTAGAGACCCTGAAAGCAAAATAGTGCATAAGTGCAAGAATAGAAGACTTCAACATAGAATGTGTCTTGGATGAAGAAACACAAGTGAATATTATGACAGAAGAAACTTGGCAAATTTTGGGAAATCCTATTGTGGTACCTTCGTTGGGAAGGATAGGCTTGTTTAAAGGTAAGATGATAACTTTATGTGGAAGAGTAACTAATGTACCTATTATTTTTCATGGAACATCAACTGAAGAAGAATTTGAAGTCATTCGGTTTGTTGGGGACAATGCCCCTTTCCCAATTTTGTTAGGTAAGACTTGGATTGAGAAGGATCAGATCAGAAAGAAAGAAGAGGAAGAATCTACAGAAAATAAAAAGCAAGAACTAAGGGATTTCATAGCTAGGAAAATAAACCGACTAATAGAAGAATGAGAGGATAATTCAAAGCAACAGAACAAAGTAACAACGCAAGAGGGACATAAATAAAGAGAATTAGATGTCAAGGTTGAAAGAATGCAAGAGGGATTGAAGGACCTATCTATTCAAGAAAGAAGTATATCCACCCAGGAAGTGTTAAGAAAGGGGATATTAACTTCAGACCCTTTGAGGGAACCTCAACAGTGTGAAGCCACCATGCTAGGGGAAGATAAATAAAAATGGAAAGAGGATTCCAGAAATAGCTAGAGAGCCTCAGATCACAGTGAAGAAGGAAAGGAAGCTCAATAAAAAGAAATCTAATATGGAAAAACTACAAGAAGCTACAGAGACCGGATGGAATATTTTGTAGACTGGAACCTCGCAGGAGGTAGGTTCGCAAGATTTGAACCTTGCTAGAACAACAGATCAGTGTAGAATGGGACTTTTCCTCGACAAATTTATATGATCGTTGGAGGCACCCCAACCGTTAGAACGATGATCCATAACGGTTATAAAACACATTTATGGGATAATGGACCGCTTTTGGATGTTGAGACTGGGCCATAGAGAACAATTTTACATTAATGGAGGCATCTCATGGCCATTGGAAGATTCGTCACAATGCCCCACTTATTTAACTCGTTGGTCTCTGCGTTGGGACCACTTTTTTCTACCCATGATTGACTGAGATAAGCAGAGAATTGTCCAAGTGTCGAGATTTGCAGTCTGTCGTTATCTGAAAGAAGACCCCCCTGTCCATTTTTCTACCATGATTGTCAGTTTGTCTATCTCGCCTATTTGATAAGAGCGAGAATGTCAAGCGAACCTATTGAATTGGAGAAGTATGTCGAGGAGGTCCTTAAGAAGCTAATGGTCGATAGACTGATATATGAAGGTGTCCAGGCGTCATCGACTAGGGGAATACAGGCTTCCCCTTCGACTGGATGTCGTTCCGTCCGTGTCAATCTTGTAGTTGAACAATGAAGTAAGCATTGTGGTGATCTATCTAATGCGAAGCAGATCCATTCGATCCTACCTGATTATATTTCACCTTTGGATGGCGTTGTTAACCTCGACACTATCCCTTGGGACTTTGAGTACATCGTTTTCACCATGTACATTCTGAAAGGAATTTACGTAGTCGGGAGTCAGTTAGGATAAATCCCATTGTTGAAGAACAATGACTTCAACTTAGGAGACAGGAAGAAATACACTATGTTAGTTCCCCACCGCTACTTGACGAAGTCAACCAGAAAGAAATCTCACCTCGTCTCACAACCATGGATTAAGGGGTTGGTGCAGTCCACTGTGTTGGATGTGATGAAAATATCACATTTTGGCCACCACCAGGAGGTTAACGCTTGCGTTAAACTCCTTATGTCATGATATCATGGAGGATACTTATGGATTGATAGGAGAATTACTGTGGATCTGATGCTAATCCACTGGATCACAGGTTTGAGTGTGAAGGGTCTTGATCCTTAGCAATTTTATCCAGGGAAGGCCTCAGACCATTCCCTGGCGCAGCACATCAAGGAAGCTTACAAAGAAGTAGAGAAAGGAAAGCGAGGTTACAAGAAAGCCTCTATACAGGATGGTGCAGTGTGCCTCGCGTTCCAACTCCTAGCTGGAAATCTAGTAAGGAAGAACCACTCCACACAAGTCACTGGGTTCATGGTGGAACTCGCAAGGAAAATGTGTGGAGGGCATGTAGATGAACTGGGTGAACTACCTCGTCAATGATCTAGAGAAGGATTTCCGTGAAGCCCAAGGTTTGGGATATGAATTCCATTACAATTGGCTGATCATTTTGATTGCATTTGTCGCTTGGAAAATGCCTGAAGGAGCCACCTTCCTAGAGATCGAACGCTTGGCATCATTGGCCACTCCGTTTGCAACCCTGTGGTACACCAATGACATGATGAATCAGTGGTAGTCCAATGTCGTGTTTCATGCATACCACCAATAGTTAAAGGTCACCATCGAATCATTCCCACGGATGACACCACGCACCCTGCACTAGTACCGACCAATAGAAATTTTTTGCGTTGATCCTCATTTCATCTACATCATCGTGCGCAGAGATGAGAAACAAGAAGAATTATAGTCGTACTACAAACTGACAGGCGAAGATATGGAGCATATCACAAAGGAATGGCCAGAGGAGTTTCTTGTACCTATCGCTGATGCAGAATTATCCTACACTGACACCATAGGAAGCCCTGTAGTCACATGGGTTGAGCATGTCGGACAGTCCAATGGGACGATGAAGAAGAAAAAGCAGGAAGAAGTCCAGGGCATCGAGAGTGATGAGGAGGACAACTCTTCTAAAGATAACAGGTCTAATTTGTCAGGAGGAGGAGAAGACAAACTCAAAGTACGGGGAGGAGGAGATGAAAGAGAAGAAGAACAAGGAGCAGGCGAAGCTACACCACCTGAAGATCCCCCTGTTCGGACAATGACACCGCAGAAGAGGAATGTTTCTCCGAAGAAACCCTCAGCAAGGAAGAATATGCATGCTAAAAGCCTCAGTTGGAAGCCACCCTCATGGATGATGACATCAGTCTAGTTTGTGGAGCCATGGAGGACGCATCTGAAGACATACTGTAGAGATATGGAGAGAAGCAGGAGGAGCTATATGGAAGGATCGAGAAGGAATTAAAAGGACTACAACAAACTATTTGTTTGCTCCACGTAGTTCCTACTGCACCATTTGTAGTTTCCACATCGCAGACTGCAGAATTGGGGGATGAACCAGCCCAATTGAGAAGGATTGCAGATGCAACAGAAGCTCGATTTCAAAGAGCTCAGGAAGAGAAGGAGAAGGCTACAAAATCCTTGAAAAAGGAGAAGGACGAAGTCTTGGTGCAGTTACAAGAAGCACAGGACAGTGTAGTTGCTCATGAAAACGACAATGCAGAGCTTCAAGTGAAGCATCAGGAGGAAAAAGCCCAGCTACAGATGGAAAATGAACAGTTTCTCGCAGAGCGGGCCATGATCAAAGAAGCGGTAAGTAAAGCATGTCGCTCTATGCCAGACTTGGCGCAGGAGGATCAAGAGTCGGTCGAAGCTCAAATAGTGAATCTCACTGAGATTCTCCAACAACTTCAGACTAGGATAACAGAATTGGAGGCCCAAATAGTACCAAGCACCCCGCAGGAGGTGTGTGACCAGAGGGAGGAGATCGCTAAGAATATAGTAGTAAGAATCAGATCCCTCGCCTCAGAATGTAAATAACTAAGTTATAGGAGTACCCGGACATATGAACGCCTCGTCAAGGATCCAAAGCTAAGGAAGCTGGAAGCGTAGTTGCAGGAGGCGCAACAACATACATTTTCAGTGCAAGCATAGATGAAGTTGCTCACCGTAGTGGAAAGAATGAAGATATCCCAGGAGCAGCGCATAGTGCAGCAGTAGATCACTGCCCTCCAGGGTAGGGTAATGGAAGTCGCGTAGAAACTACAACCTGTGTAGGAGGAATCCTACAAGATGCCCGAAGAGATTGATGGACAGGGATCACAATTGGATCAAGTGGTTGCAACAGTCGAAAAATGCCTAGAAGGTACTGTTACAGAGCAAACGATCCAGGAGCTTGTTGAGTAGGAGGCTCAGGTGAAGCAGCAAGTTGAGGCAGTTCGATTTAAGCTCAAGGATTTCGAAGCAATGTTGTCTGGACCTGAGTGACTCGGGACGAGTCACGTGTGAGTTTTCGGGGCCTGTTGGCCCTCGACCAAGTTTTGAGGAAACCTTGGTCATATTTGGACCACTTTTGGACTTCGACATGATAGTCGAAGAAGGAGCACCCAAGCAGATCTGAGATCACGGATCTCACTTATTTTGCGGGCTATGTGGACCCAGTAAGGGGCTCTCTAGGGTTTTTGTAATGGGTTTATGGGATGTCGGCTCATGGGTTTTCCCATGTTTGGCCCTATTGTAAGGGTTTGTAAAAGTATAAATAAAGAAGAATGTATTGTAGAAGTAGTATTCTTTTGAGCTAAGTGCAAGTAGCTCGAGTGGCTTTGTTCAAGGGAATGTATGTGTGTTAAGGATTTGCGCTTGATAGAGAGTTGGCTCTGTGCCTTGACCTAGTTTTAGAAGGATGATTTGGTGCTCTGTTCGCAGATCTCTTGTCCAATGCGAAGCTTGACTCTGTGGCTTAGTGCACAGGAGCATATGAATGTAAGATTCAAATGAATAATAAAGAGGCGAAGCAGTTGGTGGACATAGCCCCACACTGGGGTGAACCACGTATATCTGGTGTCTTATGGTTTGCTTTTTGCTATGTTATTTATGTTATGTTTTTCTTAGTGCTTAGATTAGAAGGTGTAATGAATATGTATGTTTTGATTAAATGTTTTGCTTATGTTAAAATGATAGATCTGACTCACAGTGCTAAGTGTTAAGTGTTTGAAGTGCATAATCTTTGTTGTTACTGCGCCGATCTATCCTTGATTATGCTCTGTAATGTTAAGAAACAAATGCATGTTAATCCTAAGTGTTAATAGACTATTGTGCGAAGTTTTTTTATCACAGATCTGTGTCCCAGCCTGGTTACAGACACCTGTGTCCTGTAACCCCCTTGCTTCTACCTCAGGTGAGACTTCACCTGCTTCGCAGGTGTTGCTGAAAGGGCCAGTAGTCGGGGTTTTGTTGGTGCGTTGTTAAACGTTGAGCCCTAGGTCTTCCCCTATGCCAACAATCATATATGGTAAATGAGGTTGGATTCAAATTGGCTTTGCAAATAGAAAGTTGAAAATAGATTTGAGTTGTTATGGACCTGAAATGATGTATCCTAAGTGTCCATGGACCCAACTATGTGGTTTTATCCTATAATTGGACCCATGAAGTTAGGAAATTCCTTAAATGGGTGCCTTGAGGTTCAATGTGAATCAAATAGTGACCAAGGGATAAAGACCAAGGGAGAAAAGGGACCTAAGGAGCCAACCTAATCACTAAACATCACAGAGATTTTCTACATGTGAGCTAAGGTGAGGGAGACTCCTAAAGGTGCTACATCACATTAGAATAGTTCTTGAGAAGTATCATATCATTGTCAAGTGAGTCACGTATGAATTCAACACAAGAGTGTATCGCACAATGCATCTCCTAATGGATAGGTGTATGAGAGTATGCAAGTGTGAATCTTATACAATAAAAGTTCTTCTTATAGTTCCACCAGATTGCAAGAAATATTTTTCATCTTTGAATCTAGCCAAACCCTTAGAAAAACCTAAATCATTCTCAATGGATTGAAACCATGAATTTCATATTTCCAAACTCTAGCTAATGTTGTGGGAAATGGGGCATTTTTATGGTTATTTATCCATCTCCCGTCCATTCAAAAATGTTTTTGAAAAGAAATCTCATGAGAACTAGGCCACTAAAGTATTCCAACAACATTTATAGCCTCCTTGTGCCATGTATATATAGATTTAGGCTTCCTGATGGACTCTCTTATTGACTACACCCTCTAATTATCAAACAAATAGATTGTGTTGGTGTAGGTTGGTGTGACCCAACTAAAAGGGAAAACCTTAAGCACCAGATAGAATTTCCATAAACCTAGGTGGAACCTTGATGTTTAGAGATGTTTTAGGAAGAAAACGCATTACATCAAGGTTCTTAGGGAAAAAAAGTTCCAAGAAGAAACCTTGTTACAGTAAGGTTCTTGGGCACATGGTGTTGAAATTTGATGTTAACCCTTGCTTGTCAAACAAAAAATTTGGCATTCATATATTTTTACCACCCTTCAATGTACATTCACGCAAATTAATAGAATGTAAACTTTAAGTTGATAACTTTGGGATTGTGTAGCATTGTAATTGTAATGATAACATGAGTGGTAATACTCAGAGCAATTGTGGTATTTTCACATTTTTTTTGTAATATTCATCTCTAACTATATTTACTTTATGTCATTAATGGTTTTTTGTTATTTACTCTTAGCTTCATAGCTTCTTAATACATTGCATTTTGTCCATATGCAAAATGTAAGGCATTAGGGGCCATTGCAAATTTTTCAATGTTTGGAAAAAAAATTGACATCATTAATTGTTTTTTATATACTGTATTTTTTTGCCTACTCATGGATTCAAAGCTTAAGCATTCTTTGCCAAAGATTTTTTTTTGATATTGTTTGGAAAAAAAATTCACATCATTAATGGTTTTTTATATACTCTATTTTTTCCCGTACTCATGAATTCTAACTTGTTAATGTTGATGAACTATGTCCATATGCCAAATGCAAAGCATTATGATCCATTGACAATTCTTCATATTGTTTTGAAAACCATGAATTATAAATTTTAAATTTAAAAGAAAACTTTAAAACACAAAAAATGGCCAAATTATATTAATGCATAAAACAACTAATTATGACTTTCCAATAAATCAATAACAACCAAACATGTCATATTAATGCTTTTCCAATAAAATAAAATGAAATAGAAAATAGCTCACATAGAGCTCATAGTGTCAAACCTAAGACTATATAGTAAGTAGGCAATATATATGAACCTCTCTCTCTCTCTCTCTCTCTCTCTCTCTCTCTCTCT
>ML793263.1:172768-205578 GCA_009831015.1 Picea engelmannii | reverse complement strand
TGTCGAAGTCCAAAAGTGGGCCAATCCTGACCAAGGTTTCCTCAAAACTTGGTTGAGGGAAAATAATGATTTCTTAGTGGGAAGTGAACCATAGGTTTCCTTGGGGGTGTCACATCTATGAATCCACAACACATGTAATGAAGAGTCATTTATGGAATAAAAACACATGACACTATCTTACCAAACCCTTGGCACTAAGTCAATAGATGTGATATGACATCTCTATATGACATATACCCTCCAACGACTAATCTAACATATAAATAAACCTTGAGGTTTCTCCCTTGGGTATTTATATCATTCAATTCCTCTTTCAAAAGTATCTTTGATTCTTTTATTTTGAAAAACCTTAATTTTCGTGTACACGGTGAAATTAGTGATCAAGCTCCTTTCACATCTCTCATGCAAGGGATCCTTATTATCCCCACTAAGGCCACTAAGGTCTCTCTATTTTGTATTGTTATTGATTTATTTTTACTAAATTAGATATAGTGTTGATTGATTCTTTGTTTGTGTGTTGGAGACTAGGTCAATTTTTGTCTTGTAGGAATTTGGAGTTGCATGTGTAGATCTTCCATGACATGGAGTCTTATTATAAAATTTTCACAACTCCTCTTCATCCTAAGTAGCTTCATCACCTCCAACAATGAGTTTCAGGTGATTTATTTCCATTCTTCTATTCGTATTTTTAGAGTTAGGGTATCTAATCCATCAAAGAGATTGTCAGTTAATTAATCATAGTTAGTTGGCCCTCTTTCCTCACCTAATTCATTGTTTAAACATGATATGAAACCTAAGTAAATACCCTTATCATCTATAGGCATAGGTTAACATTAAAAATATCTTCCCAATTAACCTAGTGGACTTCTGTAAGGGCCTTACTTGAGGTGCCACTAGTAGTATCATGATGGATTTTGTGCTAGGGAAACTTGGCTAAGGGTGCATGGTGAGTTTATGTGTTTAGCAGCCTTGGTGATTGACTCACGATGATTCATGAGATGTTTATGTTGGTGTATTAGTTTGGTATGGAGTAGGAAGACCAAGGATATTGATGTTTGTAGCATCAGACGAGTATTTTTGCACAAGTATAAGTGTTTATACATGTGGAAGTCATCCAAATCCTTCTACCTTGAGACTTTACTTTAATTAAAGGAATTATTAAAGTAAAGTGATTTTATTAGTGAGTTGAGTTTTATTTAAAGAAATTTTTAATTAGCATTAATGAATTAAATAATAGCCATTAATCTCAAGTGAGGTGAGAAGTAATATTAGCCATTAATCACTTTGGAGATTAGGGTTAGGTCATAACTCAATCTTATAAAAGCAAGGCAAGGGTGAAGGAGAAGGCATGACTTGATATTCTTGAGAGTAGAGAAGGACTTCAGATAATAGTATTGGATCACGAAGGACTTTGATTCAAGTATATCTTGGATAGGTGGAGAAGGACTTCCATCTAGAGATCAGGTCAGGGAGAAGACAAAACAGAGGAAATCACAAGTGGGTTTCAGCTAATTGGAGCCATAGTAGCAAGGTCATACCGTATGGAGTTTCATACAGTCTTTGAGAGTGTGTATGCAGGTCTCAGTGGAGATAGGCGCATACACACAGTTTTTCTTAAGGAAATTTGCATACATCTCGGGAAGCGTGAAAGTACAAGTTCATACAACAACACAAGAGATTTCTAGGGTTTGCAGGTATTTTCCAGAGTTTTTTGTATTTCTCTATGGGCCATTTTTCCAAGTATGGGAGCCCTTGTAATATTTGAAGTTATTTGAATGATAATCTTAGTTGATGGGAATAATATCTTTGTGTATTTTGGTTGATATTTTTGGCTTCCAGTATTTCTTCTGAAATCTTTATTTGAGTTGAATATTCCAACAAGTGTATGTTGTTTTTTCATCTGCTAATTTGATTTACAACAAGGAAATCACTAGATAACAAGATACCTAGGTGACATAGTAAGAATTTCAACATGGTATTCGAGTGGTCTCTTTAAGAGGAATCCATATCTTAGATCCATAGGAATTGATAGCAAATCTATCAAATATGCAAGGATATCTTAACATATCCATAACTAGCATTTAGAAATCAATGGTTTGATTTCAAGGAATCAACAGTACTGAGGCAAAACTAGGGTTTTTTAGTCGTATGGATTTGTACACAGGTTGCAGAAGGGAAAACCTCTTACATACATGGGTTTCTTTGGAGTCAGTCACATATGCATGGGTTTTAGTAAGGAAAGCATCATACATATGTTGATCTGTAAATTTTCATGGAAATTGCACTAGAATAGTTCATCACAACGGATCTAACAAAATATTGAAATTTTTACTATTAAGGTTGATTTCCTTTAGATATCCAGGATATTTAGTTACTGATAAAATAGATAAAACATAGAAAAATTAGAGAACAGTAAAAAACATCCACACCATCCAAAAATAAACACAAGATATGACCTGGGAAACCCAATACGGAAGAAAACCAAACTAGAAGGTGAGGCTACTCTACTCTCTTTTCTCTGGTTAAGAAATGATGCAAGTGCAAAGAAAGAGGCACTCTTTGTGGAGTTACCTTTGACATGTGGCTTGTATGGCTGCTA
Organism: Picea engelmannii; assembly: GCA_009831015.1. Taxonomy (NCBI): domain Eukaryota; kingdom Viridiplantae; phylum Streptophyta; class Pinopsida; order Pinales; family Pinaceae; genus Picea; species Picea engelmannii. Next base: position 202,979 of record ML793263.1, on the reverse strand, counting down.
CATAATCTCCCCTCCTCTGTTATTCTCATAGAATACCACTCTCAGATGTTTTTCTCAGCTATGGAACAAGATACAATGAAAACAAATGGAACCCCTTCTCCTCTTAGTGGCACAGTATTTAACATAGCTCGATAGCCATCTAGGGATAGGTTTTTTACTTCCTCAACCTTCAATTGTGATAAGGTTTTGGACATTCTAGAATTTTATTAGAAAATACACTATGTGGATAGCCCCACATGTCTAAGTAATGGAGGTTGACGTGACATCCACTCACACCATGGTGATCAATATGGTAGGTCAGCTTGCGGGAGGCATAACTTTCTCATACGAACTTCGATTGATGAAAAGTCTGCGTTGTTGGAAATGTATCGACGTGTAGAATTTAGAATATTCCTACTTAGTAAGGTTTGGAACAAAAAAAAAGGTCGTTTAATGCGTCAAAATGGCTTCAAAATATTTTTGACTATTTTTTGGACCCAAATTTCCAAATTTGGACTAGCCACCAAAATGGTCGTGCAAGCTGATTCCTCTAATTTTTCCACCCAAAAAGTAGTGAGATAGATGAAACATAATATTATGATCCAATATTGATCATACATCCCAATTTTGGGAGGATGTTGGTCCCCAAAATATTTACTAAATGAGGTGAGGAAATGTTTACTCTACCTTCTCCCTGGGGTACCATTTTTATTTTCCAGGAAGTTGTCCTTTCAACCCAATACACCAAAGGTCACGTTGCCCCTGCCTTGTAGTTATGGACCTCTTATGAAAAACTATGTCTTATTCCAACTCTTCCTAGGAAACTGGTTCTAAATCCTCTATGGAAGGTAGGAGATGCTCCTCCTGCTAATCCAACATGGAGGGCTCATAGATTTTAATATTCTCCACATTCACTACTGAGTAAATGCACATGTATGGGGGTAGACTAAGTCTGTAGGAATTATCTCCCACCTTTTCTAATACCTCAAAAGGAACAGACCACAAAGCCTTGATGTTCTTACCAGGACCCTATAGTCTTTCCTTATTCAACTATAACCATACTCTATCTCCCACTTTAAATGTTTTCTCTATTCTGTGCTGGTAATGTCCAGCCTTGTACTTTTCCTGTGACTTATTTAATGTCTCATGTACTTGCAAATGGATCTCCCTGATCTTCTCAACACATTTTTCTTCCTTTAGTGCATCTCCTATGAGGTCCTCCCTCACTCCTCCTTGTCGTCCATATACAATATCTAAGGGTGAAGGTGGAAAATACCGAAAGCAATTTTCCAAAGGGGAATTACCAGTAGAAGTATGGATTACTCTATTATAAGAGTGTTGTATATAGATCAAATTTTCATCCCAGGTCTTCGAATGCTTCTGATTATAACCCCTCAAAATCAACACCAAAGTATAGTTGAATACTTCTGTCTGCCCATCTTTCTGTGGATGGAATGTTGTAGACCTCTTAAACTTAGTGTCCATCTTCTCCCTCAATGTAGTCCAAAATGCATTGAGAAATATGATATCCCTATATGAGATGATGCTCCTTGGTATCCCAAATTCATCCACACCTATTCAAATAAATTATTTGTTTCTTCTTGTCTAGTGATGGTGTTTTTACAAGGTATGAGAATGCACATTTTGTTGAACCTGTCAACTACCACAAATATATAGTCATGTCCCTTCCTGGTTGTTGGTAAACCTCCCAAAAAAATCCATGGAAATTCTTTCCCAAGGTTGAGTGGGTACATGTAAGGGATGGTATAGGCCTTGCTTCCTATTGTTGGGATTGTTGGTACAACAAAGTATACATCCTCTAATATACCATGCTACATCTTCTTTCATTTTGGGATAATACACATATCTATGTAAGTTGGAAATTGTCTTCCCAACACCAAATTGTCCTACAACATTGGAGGTGTGATCCTCTCTGATAAGATGCAATCATTCAAATTTAGGAACATAGACCATGTCGAGCTTGTAGAGAAGAAATGATAGTCAACCTTTCCATCACCTTCTTCTATATGAATTTGGCCTTGTAGCTGCTGAAACACCTCCTTGAAGTACTCATATTTTGTGTATGCCTCTTTGTATGCATCATGGGTAAAAGGATCCATGTGTATTAGATTTCCCAAAGCTGTAATCTTAGATGTGGGTGGTCGTGAAAGCATGTATGCCAACTTATTTGTGATACACATCTTATACTGTATGACCAAATGAAATTTGTGTAAAAAGCCCATCCACTTCTAATGCCTCGTTTGTTGTAGCTTACTCTAGGTAGGGATGATTTTAGGGGCTAAATTTCGCTCATGGGCTAATTTTCCATTGTTTTTCCAAAAATGAGATTCACTATTTTAAAAATGATTCACCCAAATTCTATAGGATAAAATTATTTTACCTTAAAATAGCCAAAATTTTATAAAAACTATATAAAATACTTAGAAATTTGAATATTTTTACAAAAATATCGCCAAACATTTATAGTTCACATATGAAGGATTAGTAAGATTCGCCAAGGTTTCTACATTTTAAAATAAATTTCCATCCTTAAAATCATCCTTGACTCTAGGCCTGGAAAAATTGTAGTGGTTGGTGATTTGTGTGGATGATGGTCTCCTTCCCCATCAGATAGTGCTTCCAATTTTTGACAACTTATACCAAGGCATAGAGCTCCTTGTCATAGGTAGGGTAGTTGAGAACCGCCCCATGAAATACTTCAGAATAATAGTAGACAATCCTTCCTCCCTGCATCAGTTTTTATCCCATGGCATACCCACCTGCATATGTTTCCACTTCAAAAGGATTCTGCAAATTTGATAGCAAGACAACTTTAAAAGGCCTTATGTTTATTCTTTCCCCATAGTAAAATCTTATCACTAGTTGTTATGGCATGGAGTGGTGCAACTACCATTGAAAATGAAGCTATGAACTTCCGCAAGTATTGTTTTGCCCCAACAAAACTCCTAACTTCAATGACATTTGTAGGAATTGGACATTTTATGATGGCTTAAATCTTTGCGAGATCTATCTTGAGCTCCCCTCCACCGATCACATACACCAAATAATGCTGAGCAAACTTGTATTTCTTCATATTTTCCAGTAGTTGGTGTTTTTTTAGAGTTTGTAACACCTGCATAAGTTTTGACATATGTTCCTCTCATGTAGCATTATAAACTAGTATATAATCCAAATAAACAATAACAAATGAATCTAGATAAGGGTGGAAAACATAATTCATTAGTCTCATAAATGTAGTCAGTGCATTGCATAAACCAAATGGCATAACCAACCACTCATACGAAACTTGCCTTGTCTTGAAGGAATTCTTCCAGGTATCTTCTTCTTTGACTCGTACCTAGTGATATCCTAATTTCAAATCCAACTTAGTGAAGTACTTGGAATGCTATAATTGGTCATATAGATCATCGATCCTTGGCAGGGGTTATTGATTCTTCAACATAGTCTTGTTCAATGCTCTATAATCGATACACATTCTCCAAGTCCCATCCTTCTTGGGAATAATTATGATGGGTGACCCACAAGGTGAGGTACTTGGTCGAATTATACCCTGCTCCAACAAATTTTGTAATTTCTTCTTCACTTCATTCACTTCCAGAATGAACTGTCTATACAGTCCAATATTCAACAATGGGGAGTATGGATACAACTATATTTTGTGCTCCAGTTCACTCTTGGGCGGTATCCCTTTAGGCTCCTAGAACACTCCTCTATATTTCTATATCAACTCCTCCAACTAATATTTCTACTCGTTAGTACACCCCTCTAGGGATTCCTTCACTCTCATTGACTCATCATCATACTGATTTTCACTTAAGAAAATTAAAACATATTTATTACTAGAACTAATCAACTTCTTGGCTTGATTGGCACTTACCAGTGAGATATTTGACTTGCATTTATGCACATTAATGATGTAGGAAATCCCATCCTTGATCATTCGGTACTGGTTGGATCTCCATATGAATATTGCATCCCTCATATACACATAATGGATTCCAAACACTACTCCATATACATCAAGGGGTACTACATCCAATTCCACTTCATCAATAAAATCAACACTTATAACAAATTTAATATTACATTGTTTTGTTACCTTTATCTCTGCATCCTTGTTTACCCAACCCAATCGATATGGGTTAGGATGATTATGAAGCCCCAATCCAATCTTGTCGACTAGATCTGATTCTATAACATTAGCATGTGAACCAGAGTCAAACAAAGCATATATCTTGGTCTTCTTGACCTGAATCTTGATGCAGAATAGCTTGATCATCTCCTTCTCTTCCTGGTGATGAAGGCTACTCAGATTTACCTCCTTCCACACACATGTGCATACAATATTTTCATCCACATCTAAGCTACTTTCAACATGATTTCTTAAATATTTGGATAGAAGGTTATTTTTATTTCCTTCTTTGTTGCGGTTCTTTGGGTTCATATATGGATGTAGTTTCCAACATTTTTCCTCGGTGTGGCCATCAATATTTCAATGATTACAATGGTTGATGGGATATGGTTGATGGGATCTTTACTCTATTTTGCAATGGATGTTGTCTCCTTATCTTTTCCCCCTTTCCACTTCTTCTTCCCCTCCTTGGAAGCTTCCTAGTGCTCTTTCTGATTCGAATCACTTGGTTTCCCCTTTTTTTAGCCTATCTTTTCCAGGTTTTGTGCCTATACAAAAGAATCATCCACAGTCCTTGGCTTGAAGAGCATCACCTTCTTTCATAGATGACTATGTAAACCCCCCATATATTGTAAATTTGGGTTCTTGGGATAGATACCCAACATGATGGTCACCTTTCTGAACTCAGTGGTGTACTCATGTACACTTTGTCCTTGCCTCTGTTTGAATTAGTGCCATTGGATCCATTGGTCCTCTACATACTCTATAGGGTAGAATTGGGACTTGATGAGGGTTTTGAAGTCCTCCCATATAGTTATTGGTGGATCACCCTCTAGCCTAAGTGTTTCCATATGGATTTCCCACTAGGTTAAATCATGGCCCTCTAACTTCAATCTAGCAAATTAAATCTTCTGCTCCTCATCTATATGGTAAACACTAAAATAATTTTTTTTGCAACCAATGATTCAATTTTAATGCATTGATCTCACCTTGATATGGCTTTATGTCCACTTTTTCTTCCATCTTGAATAGGGATTGTGAAAGGTTCATGATACTTGAACTCGAATGATCTTTTTCAGATTCTTTTCATGACTCCTTTTCTTCCTAATGTTATAAATTCCACTCTAATACTTACTTTGAGTTAGAGCCTCCATCATCTCCGAACTACCCAAGCTTGCTTTCTAGAGCCGCCATGAGGAGGTTCATATTGTGATGGATGTCGCCAACTTGTGCTTCCAACTGCTGAAATCTCTCTTCTGCTGGATCTCGAGGGTTATTATGAATAGAATCGTCTACCATGGCCAGGGTTTTTGTGACTTCTCCTTAAGTCGATTCTTGGATCTTGCAACTTCCCACAAATAAACAAAAGAAAAACATGTTCTAATACCAATATGATCTGTAAATTTTCGTGGAAATTTCATTTGAATAGTTCATCATAATAGATCTAATAAAATACTGAAATCTTTACTATTAAGGTAATTTCCTTTAGATCTCTAGAATCTTTAGTTACTGATAAAATAGATAAAACACAGAAAAAATAGAAAACAGTAAAAAACATTCACACCATCCACAAATAAACATAAGATATGACCTGGGAAACCCAATATGGGAGAAAACCCAACTAGAAGGTGAGGCTACTCTTCTCTCTTTTCTCTAATAAAGAAGTGATGCAAGTATAAATAAAGAGACACTCTCTATGGAGTTACCTTTGACCTATGGCCTATATGGATGCTATAGAATATATCCTCCTCTATTATGCTCAAATAATACCACTCTTAGATGTTTTTATCAGCTATTAAACAAGATACAATGCAAGAGAATGGGACCCCTTATCCTCTTAGTGGCTCGGTATTTAACATAGTCTGATAGCCATCTAGGGATAGGTTTTTGACTTCCTCAACCTTCAATTGTGATAACGTTTTGGACCTTATAAAATTTTCTTATAAAATACACTGCATGGCTATCCCCACATGTCTAAATAATGGAGGCTGATGTGGCATCCACTCACACCATGGTGATCAATATGATAGGTCAACTTGCGGGAGGCATAACTTTCTCATACAAACTCCAATTGACGAAGGATCTACATCGTTGGAAAGGTATCAATGTGTAGAATTTATTATATTCCTTAAAAATACGTTTTGGACAAAAAAAGGGTTGTTTAATGCTTCAAAATGGATCTGGAATATTTCTGACTATTTTTTGGACCCAAAGTTCCAAATTTGGACCAGTCGTTGAAATGGCCCTGGAAGCTAAATCCTCCAATTTTCCACCCAAAAAGTAGTGAGATAGATGAAAAATAATATAAAGATACTATCTAGATCATGCATGAGTTTCAATAAGGAAAATCACATACATACACAGGTTTCAATGGTGACAATAATGTACAAGTCCATATAGGTTAGTATAGGGGTAGTTTCAACAACAAGTTATTTCCAGAGCATTTTATGAGGTCTAAGGGATGACATCAACAAGTTTGAGAGTTGAAGACATATTGGATGGAGTGTCCAAATTCCTATCTTGGAAAGAAAGAGTGACTTTGGTGTTAAAGGAGTATGAACTTTGGGAGTTAGTGGACAAAGTAGTTTTTCCATCGACAGATCCGACAGTTTTGGTAGCTCATCATCATTAACTCAAGAAGGAGATCAAAGATGAGAGGGTTTTCTTGGATTAAGTGAAGGATCATACAATTCCTCACTTATCTGAGAATAAGATGAGTAAAGACATGTTTGATGACCTGGTACATTTATTCCATAGCACTAACATGAATAGGAAGATGGTATTAAGAAATAAGCTCAGATCTATTCAGATGTCTAGATTTGACAATGTTACCAGCTATTTCATGATGATCACTCAGGTACATGATCAACTTGCAGCCATAGGAGAGAAAATGGATGATGTAGAGCTCTTGAATTTGGCATTGAATGCTCTTCCTAAGTCTTGGGAAACATTTTTCAAGGGAGTCCACGGACACAAAAATCTCCCATATTGGTAGAGACTTGGGTTGATTGCATCCAAGAAGAGACTCAAGAGGAGTCTAAGAGAAACAAGAAGGGAAGTAGTGATGAGAACTTGGCTCTAGTTAGTAATACAATGAAGGGTAAAGGAAAGAGTTCCAACACAAAAGGTAACAGTGATGGAGGATCATTGTAGCTAGGGAAGAAGAAGGATTTGAGTAAGATCAAGTGCTTCTCATGTCTTAAGAATGTACTATGTATCTTAGTGTTCGAAGAAGAATAAGGGTAAAGGAAAGTTGTAGATAGAAACGTCATAAGAGACACAAGTAGATGAGTTTGCAATGAAGTGTGAGAAGGATTTATCACTTGTTTCTTTCTTTTCTACCAGCACAACTACCATGAATGCTTGGTTCTTGGACAATGGTGCATCTCGTCATATGAAAAGGACTCAAATGTTCATGTGGAGCTTGGTGATGATGCCAAATATGCAATGAAGGGATAGGGAACATTTACATGCTAGCTTGAGTCAATAGGTTTTCTCGATTCCCATGATGTGCTTTACGTACTAGGACTAAAGAATAACTTTCTCTCAGTCTCAACTATGGAGGATAGAGGTTTTTCCATTACTTTTCAGAGAGGGAAATTACTCATATGTCTAGAGAAAGATATCTTGGACACAACATTGGTAGTTGGGGTTAGAGAGGAAAATTTATATTGGTTACATGGAAATCATGTTCAAGATTTGGTACATGATAGTGACATCCTATGTGAGTTATGGCACAAGAGGTTGGGACACCTACACTACAAGGAATTGTTGATTGTGAGGGGGATTGTTATAGGTCTTCCAAAGTTTAGTATTGAGCAATAGAGAGTGTGCAGAGGGTGTGCACTTGGAAAGAATGCCAAGGATTATTTTCCAAGAAGCAAGGGTAGGTCCAAGCCTCAAGGGGATCTTGGATCTTATACATTCATATTTGAGTGGGCCAATGTTAGTAGAATTAGTGCAAGGAGAATCATACTATGTGACATACATTGATGATTTCTCCAAGAAAACCTAGAACTTCTTTATGAATACCAAGGATGAGGTCTTCAATTGGTTTTAGGAGTTTATATCTCAAGTGGAGAACCATTTAGGAAATAATATCAAGGTATTAAGGTCAAATAATGGGGGAGAGTACACCTCCAATGACTTCAAGGATTTATGCAAGGAGGTATGGGTCAAGAGGGAGTCGATAGTCTCATACAACCCTCAACACAATGTGGTTGCAAAGAGAAAGAACTAGTTCATCATTGATTTTTCCAGGGCTATGATACATGACCAGAAGTTGATTATGTTTCTTTGGGAAGAGGTGTTTAACACTATAATATATGTGTAGAACAAGAGTCCTCATAGGATATTGGGGGAAAAGATTCCAAAGGAGGCATTCTTAGGAGTGAAGCCACAGATAGGACATTTGAGGATCTTTGGTTGTCCAGTCTACATCCATGTGCCTATGGAGAAGAGGATGAAGTTGGAGCCTTATGGACAAAAGGGTGTATTTTTGGGGTACAATGAGACCTCAAAGGATTACAATATCTTCATACCAATATGGAGGAAGATATTTGTGATAAAATATGTAATTTCTAGGAGAACTTCGCATCTAGGAAATCTCAGGAGCCATCAAAAGTGATAGAGGACAAAGAGTAGTAGGCTCCAAAGGATGAGAAATAGTTAGTAGCTTAGAATTTAGGTGGGGAGGAGGAGTTATCCCCTTCCAGTTCTATCAAGAGACTCAAGTGGACATTACAGACATTGAGGGATGCTTTTGAGACTCCTAGAAGTGTGATCAAAGAGCGCAAGCCACCGAGGAAGTTTTCAAACTATATGGCTCTTATGATTAGCATCAATGATGTTGAGCCTTCCAGTTTTGAGGAAGAAATAGATCAACAAGTATGGTGGGATTCCATGGTAGAGGAGTGCACCTCTATTATGAGGAATGATGTTTGGGACATAATGCAAGACCATAGGGGAAGTCAATTGTGATTTCCAGGTGGTTTTACAAGATCAAGCATGTTGTATATGGTAGCATTGAGAAGTTCAAGGAAAGGTTTTGGGTGAGAGGGTTTTCCCAGAAACAAAGAGTGGACTATGGGGAGACATTTTCTTCAGTCGCCAGGTATGCTTCTATTTGATATTTTGTTCCTATTTCTTCACTTATTAGGTTGAGGATTCATTAGATGGATGTGAAGACACCTTTCCTCAACGAGATCATTGAGAAAGAAGTATATATAGAGAAACCTTAAGGATTTGAGGTACATGGGAGGGAGTCTCATGTGTGTAGGCTTAATAAATCATTGTATGGACTCAAATAGACACCCGGGGAATGGTATTATAGGATTGAAAAATACTTGTAAAGTATTGGATTTACCAAGAGTGAGGTGGATCCTAATTTGTACGACACACTTGTTGGGGTGGATCCACTCATCATGGTTCTATACATAGATGATTTGTTTTTCATAGGTGTAGAGGATCTCATTGCAGGGTGAAAAGAATATTTATCTACTAATTTTGAGATGAATTACATTGGCTTGATGCATTATTTCTTGGGGTTATAGGTATGACAGGTATTGGGAGAGATCCTCCTTGGTCAAGGGAATTATGCAATAGAGATATTGAGGAGATTCAGGATGGAGGACTATAGACCAATGACTACACCTATGGATACCAATCTAAATAATGTTGTGACTTCATATTCAGAGTTGGTGGATCCTAGGATATACAGACAACCAATAGGGTCCTTGATTTATTTGGTAAACACCATACCATATATATGTTTTGTTGTGAACACCTTGAGTCAGTTCATGGTGGAGATGAGGTAGGTACATTGGATAGAAATGAAGCATGTGCTCAGGTACTTGAGAGGTAAAATGGAGTATGGATTGAGGTATCTTGGAGGATATGGAGTGGAGTTGTAGGGATATATAGACTCAGATTGGGTAGGGAATATAGTAGACAAAAATAGTACCTTAGGGTGTTTCTTCAACTTGGGATAAAAAATGATTTGGTTTAGAAAAAAGAAGACTTCTGTAGCACTCAATTCAGCAGAGACAGAGTATATGGTAGAGAGTATGGCTAGTTTTGAAGCCATTTGGATTTGCAAATTCCTTACAGGTTTATTTGATCAGTAGTTGGAGCCTACAATGAAATATTGCGATAATCGGTTTTGTATCAAACTCTCGGAGAATATATTATTCGATGACAAGTCCAATCATATAGATATTACATACCACTTCATTCGAGATAGGATCCAGAAGGGAGCAGTGAAGCTTTAGTATATTTCCACAGATGATCAGGTTGCAGGTATTTTGACCAAACCCTTGGTTAAAGGGAAGATTGTGTTCTTTAAAGACAAAATTGGAGTGTTCGTATCTGACGCACCCACACACACACACATGCAAAGAATATAACACATACCCAATAGTCTCACCTTTTAGAACTCCATCTCCTCCTGGTTCTCCTATAGTTCACGTCTAAATGGCAGGTGCTAATCCTCCTAGGAACATGATGGCTGAGATATTGGCTACTAGGTATGCCCCTTTGGTTTTACCTTAGCCTATGAATGCTCTCCCATCCATGGACTACCTTAAGTACATGCCCCGATTCATAGGGGAGGGAGACATGACTGCAAACGAGAACCTTGCATCCTTTTATAGATTTGCATAGATTCAGTCCATCAAAAATAAATATGTGTGGATGAGAGTTTTTATAAATATCCTTGATGGTGATGCTATGGATTGGTTTAAAGACTTTCCTCCTAGATCTATTGACAGGATTGTTGCTCTAGATGATTCATTCTTAAGAAATTGTGGGAATAAAAAATATCTCCTTTATTATATTACAGAATTCGGGGCACTTAAGAGAGAAGAAGGGGAATCTGTTTCATACTTCTCAAAAAGTTTTAATAAGATGTATAAAAAGATTCCCACTGAAATTAAACCTATAGAAACCTTCGCCAAGATGACTTATGCTAGTGATTTTGACCCTGATTTTTGCCTCCTGTTGAGAGAAATAAGAGCTACCTCCTTAGTTCATATGCAAGATGCATCCCTTGAAGTAGAATCCAATATATTGGAGGCTGACAAGCTTAGGAGTAAGGTTGATAGAGACAGAAGAAAGGTGAGGTATGAAACTTCAACCTCTGGTTCCTCTGCTGCCCACCCTCAAGTTGATGAGCTTACCAAATGAGTAAAATATTTTTCCGCTGAGATGGAGAAGGTAAAACTTGAAGCAATACAGACCTATAGAAATACAAAAAATGTTGATAACAAAGGTAACTTTAGGAGACCTACTAATGCCCCTCAAACCATCCAAAGAGATCAGAGAAACAGGGACAAAGATGATCAGAAAATCCAAACTCCTCTCCAAAATAACTTGGTTACTTAAATGAAGATGAAGATGAAGAAGATATTGATCCTGATATCCATTGCCTTGGAGATACCTCTTCATCCCCTCATTTAACTCAGTCTACATACGAGGATGCCCTCATGAGTAATCAACTGAATGAGTTGATTAAAGGGGAAGAGTCCAGCCACACTCCAAACATATATAGTCTGAGGTCCAAATAGAAAGAAGGGAAATCTGACATCCCTTATTAGCCTACCAGAGAAGAAAAACCTGCTAAATATATTGCAGACCGAAGCAAGTAAAAGAAGGCATAGACCCCCCCACCAGTGGTCAAAAGTATTTTTCCATAATTGAGAGAAATTCTAAAGCCCCCCTCCTCTTTCAACTTTGAGCATGAAATACAAAATATTAGAATCCCTGTACCCATTTAAATGTTGGTCAAGCATGAAGACTTCAAAAGGTGCCTCTCCAAAATGTTGCAGCCTGAACCTTTGTCTCATTCCATAGACTCAGTTAACCTCCAATATGAAAGGCCAGTTGTCATATTAGGGCCTTTGTTGGAGGATAGATATGACTCCTCCCCTCCCTTCTACAATTCATTGAACATCCATGATAAGGTGTTGCATAAATGCTTAATGGATTCAGGGGCATATCACGATCTTATGCCTAAGATTGTCATGGAAGAACTTGGGTTGGAGGTGGAAAAAACCTACCATAAACTGTATTCTTTCGACTCCAGGAAGGTGAAGTGACTTGGGTTATCAATGACCTAGTCGTTTCTCTGTTCCATCTGTCGATGAAGAGCGTGATCATGGATATCGTAGTAGCTGATGTTCCCCCTAAGTTCGATATGATCCTATATAGATCTTGGATAAAGAGATTGAGGGGAACCCTACAGATGGACCTTTCATATGCCACCATTCCTGTATTTGGGGGTGAACAAAGGAGACTCTACAGGGAAGCACAAATCACGTACATCATTAGTGATGAAGAAAACCCCACCAACCACCCTATTTTTTCTTTTCACACTGATTTTGGATCCATCATATTGTAGCTGACTAATACTTCTGAACCTCCTCTTGAAATCAGAAAATAGTCCATTACTTTTTGTGAAATCCCTCCTCCAACTACCCCTGTTTGGAAGATGTTCTTTGATGGAGCCTCTTCTAAGGAAGGTGTTGGTGTTGGAGTAGTGTTTGTTTCACCATGTCAAGAGACCATACCCTTTTCCTACAAATTAGAATTTGAAGCTACCAACAATGTGGCAGAGTATGAAGCTATTGTTTTAGGTTTAAGGGCTGCAAAGAACATGGGGATAGAAGAGCTATCAATATTTGGAGATGCAGAGCTAATTGTTCATAATATCAAAAATATTTATCAAGATAAGCATCCTAGGCTTAGATCTTACATAAATGAAGTGTGGGACCTAGTTGACAGTGTCTTCTTGGCTTTCAACATTTCATTTATTCCAAGAGAGGAGAATACCATGGTCGATTCTTTGGTTGTTTCAGCAAGCCATTTCTGAGTCCCACTGCCACCTAAACTCAAGTATGATGTAGAGGTTAAATATAGACCCTCTATACCTAACAATGTCAAGCATTGGAAGGTGTTTGAGGATGATCTTGAGATCAAACAATTTCTTGAGTCCATTGATGATTTCTCTGCATTACATATTGATCAAGATAATGATTATGAAAGTAACCCTCATGCTGATGTATTTTTAAATAAAATTGCTAATTACCATATTGTTTAGCTTCCTACCAACCACATTCCAAAGGGACTAGTTCCTTTGGAAATATTGTTTGATGGGAATGATGTGGTAGTAAAATTTAAAGGCTCAACTGATGATGGCTATATAACTGAGTGTAATATTGGCACAGAGAAGGACCCAAAATTTGTCAAGTTATCAAGCAGCTTGTCAAGGGAACAAAGGGATGAATATGAAGAGCTGTTAAAATAATTTGTTGATGTGTTTTCCTGGACATATGAAGATCTCATAACATATGACACAAGTTTCATTGAACATAAGATACCATTGAAGGAAGAGGCCAAACCATTTAGGCAGAAATTGAGACAAATAAATCCTATGTTGTTGCCTATTATGGAGAAAGAGGTGAAAAAGATTTTGGATGCCCAGATTATCATCCCTCTGAGGTATTCTAAATGGGTGGACAACTTGGTCCCAGTGAGAAAGAAGAATGGATAAATCAGACTTTGTGTCGATTTCAGGAACCTGAACAGAAGCTCTAAGAAGGACAATTACCCCCTGCCAAAGATGGAGCACATATTACAGAGGGTAACAAGTGAATATAGGATGTCCATGATTGATGGATTTTCTAGCTACAATCAAATCTCTGTCTTTCCTGAAGACAGAGAGAAGACAACCTTCACTATCCCTTGGGGAACATTCATGTATGCTAAGATTCTGTTTGGTCTAATGAATGCAGGGGCAACTTTTTAGCAAGCCATGGACATAGCATTTATTGGGTAACATGACAAGTTTGTGGTCATCTATTTGGATGACATAATAGTGTTCTCACAATCTGATAAATAACATCATGACCATTTGAAAAGGGTCTTTTTAAAATGCAAAAAGTTTGGTCTCTCTTTAAAATCCAAAAAAGTCATCATTTTCCATGAAAGAGGGGAAACTGTTGGGGCACATTGTGTCAGCTGAGGGGGTAAGGATTGATCCAAGTAGGGTAAAGGATATCCAAACTTTGTCACTCCCTAGATCCAAGAAAGAAGTTCAGTCTTTCTTGGGGAAAATTAATTTTTTGAGCAGGTTTGTTTCAAATTTTGTTGAGTTGGTGAGGTTTATCACAACCATGTTGAGGAAAGGAAATGAAATAAAATGGACTTCTGAATATCATAACTCTTTTTACCAAATAAAGAAGTCCTTGACTGAAGCACATGTTCTCATCAGTCCTAACTACTCCAAGGAGTTTCTGATTTTCTCTTTTGCTTCATTTGACACAGTAGTAGTTGTTTTATTGCAGAAAAATGTCGAAGGGTTAGAGAAACCCATTTCCTTTTTTAGTAGGGCACTTAGAGATGGTGAAATAAAGTATGACATCATGGAAAAGAAGGCCAATGCTTTGGCTAAATCTCTCAAAGGTTTCAGAGTTTATGTGCTACATTCAAAATTCATTGCATATGTCCCTTCATCCTCTGTGAAGGATATCCTCATTCAGCCTGACATAGACGGAAGAAGGAGCAAGTGGATCGCCAAAATCCTTGAATTTGATCTTGAAATAAATCCTACCAAATTGGTTAAAGGTCAAAGTTTATCTAGGTTGTTGGCTGAATCTAATTATAAATCCTTGGGGGTAAATTTAATCAATAGTTGTTTAGAGAATCAATAAGTTGAGTTCTCTGATGAATATCCTAAAGTCACACCCCTGTTGGCAGGATGCACTTGGTACAAAGACATTATATTTTTTCGACATAAGTTACCGCCTCCTGATGGCATGGGAAAGATCAAGGTAAGATATTTGAATCTCAAATCAATTAAATATTGTCTGATTGATCAAGTTTTATATTGGAAAGACCCTTTAGGAGTGCTTTTGATATGTCTAGACCCACAGGAATCCCAAAAGATTATGTATGATTTTCATGACAGTTTATGTGGGGGGCATCACTTCTAGAGAGCCACAGCTTATAATATTCTTAGGGATGGTTATTTTTGTCCTAGTATCTTCACTGATGTTTGTGCTAAGATCAAGGCCTACGTTAAGTGTCAAAAATTCTCTGGAAAGTAGTAGCTCAAGTCTTTTCCATTGAAGCCCGTGGTAGTTTCAAGACCCTTTCAGCAGTGGGGCTTAGATTTTATTGGGGAAATTCACCCTTATTCAAGTGGTAAGCATAGATGGATCTTGAATACCACATATTACTTTACTAAGTGGATAGAGGCCATCCCCACAAGAAATGCTTCTCACAAGGTAATCATTGGGTTTCTTGAAGATATTATGGAAAGATTTGGCTATCCAAACATAATTGTCACTGATAATGCTGCATCTTTCAAAGACGAACCATTGATTAAGTTTTGTGAATAGTTTGGAATCACATCGATTCACTCTACTCCTTACTATCCCCAAGGGAATGGACTGGTAGTGTCCTCTAACAAGAGCCTTATTAATATCATCAAAAGATTGTTAGAAGACAACAAGAAGGCATTGTATTCAAAGCTTAAATTTGCTTTATGGGCTGACAGAGTGACAACAAAGAGATCTCTTGGTATCTCTCCTTTCCAGCTTGTATATGGAGTTGAATCCATTTTTCCTCCTCAGGTTCCCTTACCTGTGGCGAAATTATTCCAAGACTACTTGGGAGAACCAAATGATATGATTAGGAGAATACAACAACTGGTAGAAGTGCAACAGATGAGGGAGAAACTATTGGACAAAGCATATGATCATCAATAGAAGATCAAGCCGGCCTTTGACAAGAAGGTGAACAAAGAGGATTTCCAAATGGGAGATCTAGTACACAAGTGGGATGCACCTAAGCAATATAAAGGCAAGCACGGTAAATTTGAGGCCTTCTGGATCGACCCCTTCAAAATTTATGACGGTTTTTCAAATAACACTTACAAGTTGCAGGATTTGGAGGATGCTGAAGTTTTTGGTAGCCCTGTAAATGGGCATTTTCTGAAGAAGTTTTTTACTTAAGCCATGAGTGCCTTCCCATGTCATTGTAAATATCATTTTTCTTTTGTTTTTGGTTTTTATAAGTGACTCCACAACCCAATACTGAGGCATTGAAATTGTAAAAGGAGTTCTTAGAGCCTCACAAGGAGATATCTATCCCCCATGGAGCCTATAAGTTAACACAATGAGATGTAGATTGTTTCTTAAGAATCAGACAAAAATTGAGGTTTACCCTCAAGAGAATTATGGTGTAAATCATGTGACATTCTGCCCATGATTTCCACAGGGAAAACAAAAATATTGGAGGCCTAAGTAACTCAAGCACCCTCCCGACATCTGTCCCACTCACATTCCACTCTTCCTTACACATCACCTCCTCCCCACCTATCACACCTCCTTCATTCCTCTTCCACCTTTGCCTTTCCCTTGCCACCGCAACCTCATCCTATCCTCCGCTCCCCCAATCACTTCCCTCAACATGGTCGTCGCTCACTCGTTGGGCCATGCGATTTTTTTCCAAGCACTTCACTCCAAATCAACCCTGCACATACACTATCAAACTACCACTTGCGAAGCTCACATTGGTCACAGACAAAGACCATTCATGGCCTGGAGGCATCAAGATGGAATCGACAAAGTCATTGGCACCATCTGAGAACAATTATGGGGGGTAGGCCTAGTACTAATCCCAATGAAAACAATTATTGAAGATTGTGGGCAGTAGTTGAGACCTCGATTCATCCCATAAATGGAAAACATTGCAGAGAGAAGCCATGAAGGCACACTTATGATCCGAAGCTTCCTTATGGGAAATTTTTCCTGTAAAGCACATAGCTATGCATGGCTCGTGTCTGACATAATGAGGTCTGCACAACCTGACAGAGAGGGCACCAAATGGAGGCTTTGAAGGCAGTGATATAATCACATTCCTGGTGGTTGCAACATTTTAGTATATATATGAAGTTTTGATATTTTGTTAAGGTCTAATGGTTGAGATAGGCTCCCTAATATTGTAATATTTTGATTGAGAACAACTGGTTCTCTGGTTATTTATTTGTTTTTGAGACATCTTGGTTAATCTAAGTTAGCTTTGTTACTCCATGTTATTTTCCTTTGATACTGAGAGAGTTCATGTTTGATTGATTCACATGGATTTTTGTAACTGTATTATGATAAATGTTTGATGATAGTGATGCTATAATTTCTTTCAGTTTCTTTGAGATTTGAATTCAAGAGGATCTTGTGTTTAATTTTTTCCTCCTTAGGCTGCTGGAAGACCCGATGTCCACAACAGACCTCTACACTCTCCTCACCAAAGTCTTCCCTCTATTCACCCTTACTCCAACTTACTGACTGAAGTTAATAAATACTTCACCTACAGGTGCATACCAGTCTAGTTTTATGAGTTAAAACTATATCATCTTGAGTCTGCGCCCATTTGACCTCTTTAAAACCAACCTTTGACATAAAACTCTGATGGGTACTGGGATTACCTCCAACGCCATATGGAGGTGACTTCTAGTTCTAACACATTGTTCAAAGTTATGTATAGTATTTGAGTGTATGTACATGGGTCTTAGTGGAGACAGACACATATACGTGTGTTCGCTTAAGGAAATTTTCATACATCTCGGGAAGTGTGAAAGTAAAAGTTCGTACAACAACGCAAGATATTTCTAGAGTTTGTAAGTACTATTCGATTTTTTTTGTATTTCTTTATGGGCCATTTTCCCATATATTGGATCCCTTGTAAGATTTGAATTTATTTGAATGATAAGATTAGTTGATGGGAATAATATCTTTATGTATTATAGTTGATATTTTTGGTTTGTAGTATTGTTTCTGCTATCTTTATTTGAGTTGAATATTCCAGTAAGTGTATGTTGTTTTGTGAGATTCCAATTTTATTTACAGTAAGGAAACCACTAGATAACAAGATAATTATAAGGTGTCAGAGTAAGGATTTAAACAAAGGATGTCTAGCCTAGTAGGGGTGGATGACTGACGAGATGTTGTAATGAAATCTTGGGAGAGGATAATGTGAGATGGAAATGTGGTATTTAGTGTGTTATAAATGTCAAGGAAGCATTGTTGATTACTATATTGAAGGCATCTGAAATCCTTTTTCCACCAAGGACATGATCTTAAGAGGACTATCATGGGTTAGCATAGATGGATGATAGCATGATTTTACATTGGGTAGTTGGTTGTTCAAGTGTGAATGGATTGATGGAGGTGGTAGAAGGTTGGGTGGTGATGAAGCAACATTGTCTATGGTGAAATTAGAACTTTGAAATTCCACATACTCTAAGGTGTCTAGCTTGGGTTTGTTCATGACATGTCAATTAGGTGTAGTCTAGGTGATACAAGTGATCGATGATCATTCCCAACTAGTAAGGTCACATTGGTGCTACATGATGATTAGGTTTATTGAGTGATATGGAATTTTAAAATGGAATGAAAAGTCTATCCCCATGAAAAATGGTATTAGAGCCAAGTTTGAATGTGGAAATTGTAGATGTGTCTCTTCACCACCAACACCCCTTCATTGGAGGATTCTATGGAGCCCCATTGACATGGAAATCAATAATTCAAGTGAGGGATATTGTAAGGACCTTACTTGAGGTGCCATTGGAAGTGGCATGATGAATGATTTTATAATAAAAAATTCCTAAGGGTGAATGATGAGTCTATATGTTTTGTAGCCTTAATGATTGACTCATGGTGATTCATGAGATTGTTAAGAAAATGTACTAGTTTAGTGTGGACTAGGAGGACCAAGGATGTACAATCTAGTAAGGGTGGATGACTAATAATATGTTTCAATACAATCTTGGTGAAGGATGTAACAATCTAGAAATTTGGAAAACAAGGTGTTATCCAAGGAAAGAAAACATTGTTGATGAGTGTAATGAAGGTATGTGAAATCTTGTTTCCACTAGGTACATGATATTCACATGATTATCATAGGTTTTTATAGATGGATGATAGCATGGTATTACATTGGATATTCAATTTTTCAAGTGTGAATGACTTGGGGTAGGTGACAGAAGGTTTCCTACCATTGGGTGAAAATGATGCAACATCATCTATAGTGAAACAAGCACTTCAACATTTTTCATAATCTAAGGTTCTTGGATTGGGTTTGGTCAAGCCATGACAGTTTGGTGTACTCTAGGTGATACAACTGGTTGATGGTTTTTATCACCGAAAAATCATCCTCAACATTACAAACAATAGTTGAAGAAAGACATCAATTCCAACAACAATCAGTACACCTACAACATCAAAATCCATCAAAAAGGCATAAAACTATACACTTGGTTCATAAATCAAAGTGCACAAATTCACCAAAGGAAGTGTGCGCACTGTTCATAGAATGCGCGGGCTAACACATTCCTAAGAGTGAACTATGCGCACAATGTGCAAGATACATGACTGTCTATGAGAAAATCTTCACACTTCTCATGAACAACACATTTATGAATCTTGTCGACCTCTGAACCACTTCCAGTCCGACTTCCAACATGATTTGACACTCATATCTGAGCGAAATCTAGCTTATAGGCTGGTCAAGGGCTAGGAAGTGCCCTAAAAGGCCCCTTGTTCACATCATGAACTAGTTATATCTTGCCATGAATGGACACTATAAATATATGCCATGGGTGTGATAAGAAAATAAGAACTTCAAGGTATTGTTATGTTGCATGAATTCCTCTTGGAGAATCCTCTTTTTTCTTTGAATCATTCAAGCACTATAGCAAGGGCCATTCCATTCACTTCTTGAGAGGATTGGCATTGTATTTCTTCACCATCATTACTTGCCAGTGTATGAAGAGAAGAGATCTCTAGTAGGGAACTCAAGAGCCCTCCCAAGGACGAAGAGGGTATTCATAAGTCCCTGCCTTTCTCTATGGTGTTAGCCTATCAATACATTGATCCATTGGTAGCTATATAATTTTCATTTTTTGTTTTCATGGTTTTAGTTCTTGCAAGGTTCCCTAACATTTATTTCCTTTTGTTTTTATTTTTATTTTCTTGTTTCATGTGTATTTGGTTATCTGATCAACTCACAAACCTCTGTCTTGTTTAGCTGACTTAACTAGGCAAGTAAGTGTTGTGTTTTTTCTCACCCATGTGGAAAAACCAACACAACAAAACGGCGACCATACTAGGGATGAAAATCAAATTCCTCCCTATTTAAGTCTTGAGAGCACTTCTTTATAATTGTTTGGCTATGCAGGTACCAAAACCAGCCTAGTCCAGTCTTCCAAATTCAGAATTCAGAGCTAAGGCAAGAGAATTTCATTTTGAAATTTCTTTCCCGACACATGACAGGAAGTGTGCATCTTTCAAAGAACACATATGCATATTCTCCGCACTCTACGCTCTGTGTGCATAAGAACCTTCATAAACCCATGCATTATGCACATTTTTTACACTTGGTGCACTTGACAGAACTATATCCCACACACAAGTTCAATTTTTTGCAAATTGTAAGGGTTTTCTGAGTGGTTTGAAGGCCCCTTGCCTTCAGATTTTAATTTCTTGCACTTTGTAAAGAAATCACACTTCACTTAGAGTCCTTTCTCACAAATAAGTTTAGCTAACATAAGCACATAGGGATAAAAAGAATCAAAATTCTTTCATTTTCTTTGTTGCCACATGGATGGCTCATTTGGAATTTAAAACTTTGAGTTAAGGTTATTTATTTTTCAAACACAATCAAATAATTTGGGACTAGAAATCAATTTTAACCCCAAAGTATGCTCTTCCCCCGCATCCAAGTGTGATCTCAGGAATTAGAAAAGGTGATTAAAAGGAAATTTCATCTCCCTTAAATAATTAGGTGAGGACAAAAACCCCCTTTGGGTACCTCTTAGTTTTGAAAATTATCTTAAAAGCTTTGTAAGGGCCCATACATGCCCACATGTTTACAATATTAGGATAGTTTCAAAATGTTTTCTTAGTATAGACAACACTCTAGGAAAGTTTAAAACATCAAATAACGGGGCCATACATGCCCACATGTCTACAATCCTAGGATAGTTTTAAAATCTTTTCTAATATGGACAACATTCTAGGGAGTTTAAAGGATCAAGTAAGGACCCATATGTCCACGTTGATAGTTCTCTAGGGATTTAAATATTCTGCAAGGTTGTACCAAAGAACTTAGTAAACTAGGTAAGAAGATTTGTAAGGACCATAGGAAGTCTGCATCCTGCAATCTTACACTTAAATAATTAAAATATTTTGTACACTTTTCACTTTCTTTCACATGAAGCCACTCATCAAACACATAGTTTCTATTAGAATAATGGAGGTCGAAGTAAGTTTTCTTTTTTCAAGTACCCACAAAGTACTTCAAAAGGAACTTTGAAAGATCTTAATACTTCTTTAGAAATTATCCACACCAATTTAATTC
Organism: Picea engelmannii; assembly: GCA_009831015.1. Lineage (NCBI taxonomy): Eukaryota > Viridiplantae > Streptophyta > Pinopsida > Pinales > Pinaceae > Picea > Picea engelmannii. Next base: position 181,432 of record ML793263.1, on the reverse strand, counting down.
AAACGAGGTTGGTCCATGACCCCAATCTCTCAGTCAACTCGATCTAAAAAAATTCTAAGAACACACTAAATTTTCCTCCACAGGAGGTACCCAAAAGAAATGTTTTAGTCTAGGTAGGATCTCAGGGGCAGGCATCCAAATAACCCCCTATTATCAAGTTCTCACATTTTGAAACAATAGAAGTTGAGAATAGGGATTTTTCAAATCCTCCAAGTCAAGTGTTCCTATACCATAAGGCAGGGAGATACCCATGAAGGGTCTAAGAATGAGGTCTGATTGTTCTACGCATCCCTTCTTGAGTCACCCAACTCTTGTAAGGGTATCCATCCTATGACCAGTTGTTTAGGCTAAAAATCTAAATGTCACACTTTGATCAAGGTACTTAGTGGCCAAACATAGGATATCTTCCCAGGTGGCGGTTGTGGGCTGCAATCACATCTTAGTCAGATTTTGTGTGGCTATTGGGAAATATCACCAGCTCTTTCCGGATATGCACCCTCTACCCCTCATTAGAAATGACTACTTCAACCTTCACTAGTTCCTCTTCCGGTGGATTCATACCCCACTGTCGAGTGATATTGGAAGGCCCAGTGTTAAATCGAGAGGAAGGACGATAGTTATTTTAGGACACAAGCATTTTTTTTTCCCCTACGCGGACAAAATCCACCTATCCACATGCTTGTTTAGTTTATAGTTGATTTATGTATGATGTTCATTTGATTACATACAATTGCGAGTTATACTATTTTGTGAATGTCAAAAATATACAAATCTCTCATTCATTTATTTATCTCTTGTCACCATTTGCACACATTCACTTTTTTAGTCGCCCATAGGGGAACCACAAAATCCCCATCGTTCTAGATGCTTGCAGAATCTCCTTCCTATTGTAGTAGGAGTCCCTAGTCTCGCCAACTCACCGGCTCAACCATATCACACCCCAATGAGTGCTACTGTTTTGTGATCGGATTTACTTGGTTCCACTTTGCTTGGTTCAATTACCTAAGGAAATCCATCTATTGGTTCTCCTTCACAAGGAGGCGGGGGTCAAACTTATGCTCAGAGAATAAGTACAAACCCACCAAATCCCTCTCAAGGGATAGGTCCACTACCTACACACACAATGGCTGGAACTAATCCTCTGCCAAATCCCCCTTTGCCATACTTGGAATCCCTCAACATTCCTAATTTAACCAAACTCACGAATGACCCCATTTTACACGATGCCACTTGGCCCAATATGCCTACCAAATTGCCTTCATACATTCCAAAGTTTGAAGGAAAACCGGGGGAAGACCCCACCAACCATGTTATGACCTTCCACTTATGGTTTTGTTCAAACAATATCATGGATTATTCATCCATTTAAGTTTATTTCAACGAACCCTCATTGGTTCATCAACCAAATGGTATGTGGATGAAAAATCAGGGTCTCATGTGACCTTTGAATCATTGGCCAAAGCATTTTTGTCCTTTTTCCAATTACCAATTCACCATGAGACTGCCTTAGAACTTCTCTCTGAGTTCAAACAAAGCACTTCTATCCATATCTTTGACCACATCTATGAATGTCGTCAGTGACATAGTTTGTGTAAAGAAGAAACCACCAAATAACAATTTCTCGATTGGTTTCTTATATCGCTCATCCTTGTGATTGCCAAGGATGTAGCATCCACTTTTCCCCAATCGAAAGAGAAAGCCATCAGCAAGGCCCAACAATTCAACCTCAGAAGAGAAATCCATCAGCAAGGCCCAACAATTCAACCTCATATATTCCTAGTCAAGTTACTTGTACATAGTATTTTTGGATGCACCCAGACCCCTACCATTTGGCTAGGACAAACCTGGGGTTTCCCATGCTACGAATGGGTTGATTGGTTCTATGACACACCTCAACCCTTACAGCCACCCATCTCCTACCTATGGTGCAAATAAGTATCATCAACCATATGGAGGGACGTCTTATTACCCTCCTCTGACTCACCAACAATCATATCATGTTGTTTTCCCTCAGCCATTGGGGGGACCCCCACTGGTACCCTGTTGACGGACGAAATTGACCATCCGTCAACTGAGAGAGTGGAACTGGTCCGGGATTGTCTAATAACCCAAGTTGTTTGGGATGAACCACCCTGACGGGTTTAGCGGCTCTGTTAGCCGATCTAAGTCCTAAGAAAACAAAAAAAGAAAAACTACTCTAAACTAACTAATCTAACTAAAACTAAATACTAAAACAAACTACTAAACTAATCTAACTATTCTATATACAATTTGCTAACTAACACTATACTAATTCTAACTAATTAACTATCTAACTACTAACAGAAATAAATCTTATTCACAAAATGTACAATATCTACAATTTACAGATTTAAATGAAACCTGAAAAAACTCATTTATATTCTGCCCTAAGACAGAGAAAGATATTTTTTGTTGATTTTATAATTTTATGAACAAGAAATAAAACAAAAACTAACTAAACTAAACAACTAATATACTAATTCTAACTACAAATCTAACTAAACCTATATCTAACTAAACTACTAATATTATACTAACAAATTAACCAAACAAATAAATAACAAACTGACCTAGAGAAACGCTCCAAGTTTGTCCTGTATGAGATGATTGTCTAAGTTGATCGGAGGGAGGAAACCCGCACCGAATTATCCAGGCACTCCTTGTAAATAGAAAGCTACAGTGCTCTTCCAATATAATTACAAGACAAACAAGACATAAAAATTACAACAATCTTATGATTTATAGATCTTCACAGTTAGATAAACCTGTATGCAATGATCTATACGAAATGATTCAATTAATGAAGAAGAGAAATCTTTGATTCATTAACTGAAACAAAGTAATTGCCGTATTTTTTAAGTAATGAAAGAAATCAGATATGGATAGAACATTAATTAAATCATATCATCCTGCAATAGACTATGATATCTAAAGTAGTCTATAATCAACTGCAAAGTGACATGCATAAACTTGAAACAAAAGATTGATATTATGAAAGCGAAAACTGTAGCAAAACACCAACTCTTGTCTCAGTTTGTATTAGACATCCATAGCCTGGTTCTCCCACAAGTGAGGATGCTCCTTATTACAAAAAATAATAAGTATTTAAAGACCTTCCACAAGGTAAAACATCCCTGTGGAAGTTATCAAAACTGTTTACATAAAATCTGGGAAAATATCCCAAGTCTGACTAAATTAAGAACCTAAAATAAAAACTAAATCACACAAATATCTCCTAGACTGTCCAGCAGGTCCAATGCAATTCGGATGTACCTGAAAAGGATAAAAAATGAACAAGTTAGGAGGATATTTTATTAGTAAAATGATAAAAAATCTGTAGCTGGTCTAAATAAGACACAGAATCAACATTAAAATTAATTCAAATCCTTTTAAAGAATTAAATTCAACTAACATATAATAGCTATTTGAAAATGAATCATTCAAATTGGAATTGTTATACTAATTTGAAATCAAACAAGACCAAGATCAATCAAATGACTACAGAGATACATGTACTTTGTTTCGTTTGTTGCCACAAAATCGTGTGAACATAATCGTAATGAATAGTAATGAAATCGTTTCATATCAAATTGAAATCGATACAATTAAAACAAATCATAGGCAATTGTTATGCTGCCTCATCAACAGGAAACACGATCGAATCCAAACAAGATCATTTTCAAATCGACATAACTGTATTGATATACCAAACGATCCATGCCATGAGCGAATTAAATGAAAACTGGTGGGTAAATTGTCATAAACAAAATCATAACGAGATCAATCAATTGATAACAGGGTTCGTAAGAGTTATCCGATCGTTTGTTATTGTTATTTGGGGCAGACAAAATCATTCATGGAATCATTTCTTGAATTCATTTTGAAACGACTATTACCCGAATTTCCTCATACGAATTTGACAGAAATAACGTAAGTCGATCTGAGTTAACAAACTTGTTTGAAAATTAAAATTAACAGAGCTGCACTCAAGTCTATTTTTTATACGAATACAACTCATAAAATCGATCATACTAACTGAAGATACACAACAATCCAATCAAGACAATAGTGAATCGAATAGCTGGGGTTTAACATAGCCATTGTGAATTAAAATTGTTCCATGCTTCGAGCGTAGATATCTTTTGCACAGGCTTAAATGAGAATATTGTTTTCATACGAAACAGAGTCGTTCTTTCCAAATCGAAATCGAACAGAGTTGTATTCCTGATTTAGGAGATTGCATGACATCAACTCAAACTCACGAAGTCGTTCCAAAATCACAGCATACAAACTAAATCAGAGCCGATATAATCTAACCATAACGAAATCAAATCGAAACATGATTGTAATCTAAATTTAGCATGATAACTTCCTGTTCAGATTAGATACAAACAAACCCAATTGAAAGAAAACCATTGATTTCGTTAACTTAACAGACAAACGAATCAAATCTGATATAAACCAATCAATGACTAAACTGGGCATGAGCAAATCGTGTATCCAAATCAAAACTTTATTCAATTTTAGCAAAGCGAAAACAATATACAGGATGAATGACATTATGACAGAGCCATTTCAAATGATAGACAGAGCTATTTGAAAACCAAACTCACATCATTATATTAATTCGAGGAATTGACAAACGAAAATGATATCGAAATTCATACCTGGATGACGAGCAGACAGCTTGATCATGACATTTTGGAGTTGACAACGGCTGTAGCCGATTCAACATTCTTAAAAACGATGGAACTAGTGGTTCTTTTCTTCCTATCAGTTGCTTGAAGCTTGTCCCTTTGGCTGGTCAATACTGCAACTTGGTTCTCCAGCAATTTGATTTTCGATTGAAGTAAGGGAACATCTATATAGTATCGTTCCAACCAAAAATCACATTGTTCACAGGATGACTGTCCGGGCTTCGAAAGTGCAGGTGAGGGTTTGGTTACATTGCCGAGGGTTTCGTCAGGTGGTTTGATCCCTGGGTAACTGGGATTGTTTCTTAGGCAAGGGGGAAGATTGGAAACGAAGTCATAAGGTGGCTCAAAGCACAGACCCTGTGAGTAAGGGTACTCACTAGCTAGGAAGCGTTCTATGTCAGAGTCTGAATCCTCACTAAGGACTATGGGCTTATGCTCAACACTAGGTTTAGGCTTATTCCTAGCCATTCTCGAGATAAGCCAAGCATTCTTTTTACCTTTGCCATCAACAGTAGGGTTACCCCTAACCCTTTTTCTCACAGGCTTTTTTATAGCCTTGGCCTTGTCTGCTAAGACGTCGGGTAAGTCAATATCAGGTTCGATCGACAGTTTAGGAGAGGGCAGTAGGACATGGAAGGGCATGGGTGTCTCGACCTTGGTTTCACTGACCATAGGCTTGTCAACTTGGATGGGCTCAGCATTAGCAAAACCATTTTGATAGATAAAATCTTGCCAGCTATCACCATGGCGATTCAAGGGATGAACAACGATGATTCTGATTAGGCCATGGTGGAACAGGCTATTATCGGCCTTCTCCCTTTTAAACCTTTTTGACATTTTATATAGGCTACGCTGGAAGTAAAAGGGCATATTCAATAGGTATCCCATAAAATTCATTAACAAACGAAGGTGGTAGAGAAAAACGAGTCCATATCGACCCTCACAGGTCATGAATTGTTTGACCACCATCAAAATATCATGCCATTGTGGTTTGAGCGTGGAGATGGGCATACCTCTGTCACAAGATGTGACCTTTCGCGAGACGAACAGTAGCGGCCATGGCACCTCCTCGACCTTAGAGTTTTTAAACCAACGCTGGCCCGAGGATGGTAACCCTGTAGCAGAACTAATAAACTCCTCATTGATTTCCAACTGAATGTCACCTACCTTGGCTCTACAGCCATCAAAAGTCAGGGAAAACTGCTGTGCAACAAATAAATTAAAACCCTCGAGTCGTTGTACAAAGGTGAGCCAACCGTTATCCTCTAAGTCTTTCTGGGCATTGTCGAATAGTAGCAAGGCTTGGCTACCGTTCGGCTCGATTCGCACCACCGGTGCCATGGAGCCGAGCACACGGTAAGTCCAGGGTTTGGATCATAGCACACACAGGAGCAGAGTGCACGAAGGGTTATCCGAGCTAACAAAAGTGAAACGGGGATAAGGGATAGGCATAAATGACATCGTGGGAAGGTGGTGGAGCTACTTGCTGGCCATGCATAATAGTTATTGCCAATGGTACAACCATCGGCGCTTATAGTTGTTCAACCCACTATTGTATGGTTTAACAATCATGTCATTTGCCCAGCCAATGAAACCAATGGTAAGTGTATTAATCATTTGCGCAAGCAATGGTTATACCATAGTTTTAAAACCAATCATACAAATTGAAATCAATATCAAGTGTTTAACCAATGTGACATGCGTTGTATCAATTCATATCAAGAGTTTAAGCGAGGTACCAATGCATTTTGAGCTAGGTGTCATATCAAATGAAATATATCAAGGGTTTAACCATAACACCTATATATTTTATGAAACCAATGTGCAAAGTAACATGTAAATCCAACTGCCAATGCATCGCAATTTAATGAAACGAAATTACATAATCAGTCAAAGAATGCCCAATGAGTGCAGATCAAAAGGTCTTGCCAACTGTATAATGATAAGTAAAATGTAATCTCAATAGGCATATCGACAAGAAGGATAACGACAGTTCAATAATGATTTTAATGCGATTTCGAAAGTCCAAGTTTTCACGCTTACAGTCGTGAAAACAAAAATGACGGTAAATGTGCAAATGTCGCAAAAATAAAAGTGTCGTTTATTTGAGAATTGCGACGAAAAATTAAAGTTTGCAAAACATTGGTGTAGGCAGCTTATAAAACAGTGAAAAAAAGTGAATTGGCTGCCAACAATGGCAACACACTGGTAGAAGCAGTTATCTCTGCCAAAAGGACAAATTCAGATTAGGATAGCAAAGATAATTCCAACTCAAAAAAAATAACCAGAAAATCGTATAAACATAATCATTAATCAACTATTCCAGCAGTGTTTTAAAAGATGAAAATAGATAACAGTCTTAAGACCAGCGAGTCACAATATTAAAGATAAAATCTCCAATACTATTGACAGAGCCACTGCTACCAGCAGGCATCCATAGCCTTGACAGGGTTTCCATTTAACCCACTCTGACATCTGTATCCTGCCAAGAAGTTCTAGATTAGAATAAAGGACACTAAAGAGGTTTCTTATTTGCAATTTTTCATATACCCAACATTGCTTCGCTGCCAGCGGGCCTGTTCAGTACCCCGATGAAGTTGTCTTGGCATCATGCATGCATTTACCCGCTGCCAGTAGACTTGTTCAGTATCCCGGCGGGTTTACAAGCACTTCCCACAGCTCTATTAATGGTTTATTTTGTTTTTTCAAAGATATATAGTTGAGCGGGGTGACGCTGAAAATCATGATATTTTAACATTTTTTTTTTTTTTAAGACCTCATCAGAATTTTTTTTTGAACTGTCCTTTATTAAGATCCAGAGATGTTTCATTTACAAAAACAACTTCCTAAGGCAGGGAGACATCTTCTGATTCATTCCCTTAAGGAATAGGGACAGCGTAAAAAGATAATAGATGATCATGACAAGCTTTACTCAGAGATCGAAATCAGTCAACTTCTTTCAAACAACAGACTTTTTTCCAACACAGATATAAATTTCAGAAATATACCATTGATGTTCATACAATTTTCTTAGCAGTTATTTCAGCGAAGGAATTTTCTGTTTTCTTTATCTGAATAGCTCAGTAATGCAGGTATGTGTATTTCCAAAAGAAAAAATTGGTAAGCATAAGGGAGAAATCAAAACACACCAACGAAGAAAAAAAATGGAAAGCAAAGAAATCCAAACAACAAAAACAAAAAGCAAATATGCACAGAAGGTGCATCTGAAAACCTCATGCAACAATCCCCTGGGAAACTGAAAGAAAGTAGGAAAATCTTGAATGATGGGAAAGCAGTCCTACTCATGGTACCTTGGGTCAGGGTTGATTTAGATTTATTTATCTCTTTACTTTCCATTTAAGATTTTCATGACGATACTGCGTTTTTGAAAATAAACGTTCAACTAGAAGTAAAGAGAAAAAGATCAAGGGGACTTCCCTGACAACAACTATATTATGGTTCTCGTGGTGCGCCCACTTGCGTTCATGACTTCATTATTACAAAGAGAACTAGTGAGAAATAAAACTGAAAGAAAAACCTATTCCTAAACCTACTCTAACTATTAAACAAATAAAAAATACTAAGTGAATTCATGCTTCCAATGTAGCCATCGGAGTAACTCTAACCCTGTAATGGAAACAAAATCAAGCATTACTAATAAGAATGGTAATATATCAACAAGTGACATAAACATATCACACTTACCTTCATAATCATCATCTAAAAACAAAGTAAGCATGATCTTACCATTTCATTGGATATTCTTGTTGTACGAATCCTCCAGCCATTGCGCAATCTTGTCATGATAAGGGTCATAATGGCATGGGCGAGTGTAAGTAGTTTTGAAAAACTTGTAAGGATTATGAGGAAATGGAATAACCATCAACCAAGGCTGAGATGCCCCATCCTCCCGACAATTCTCTAAGTGCTCATTAATTTCTTCACA
>ML793263.1:149386-170780 GCA_009831015.1 Picea engelmannii | reverse complement strand
GAAATAAAACAAAAACTAACTAAACTAAACAACTAATATACTAATTCTAACTACAAATCTAACTAAACCTATATCTAACTAAACTACTAATATTATACTAACAAATTAACCAAACAAATAAATAACAAACTGACCTAGAGAAATGCTCCAGGTTTGTTCTGTATGAGATGATTGTCTAAGCTGATTGGAGGGAGGAAACCCGCACCAAATTATCCAGGCGCTCCTTGTAAACAGAAAGCTGCAGTGCTCTTCCAATATAATTACAGGACAAACAAGACATAAAAATTACAACAATCTTATGATTTATAAATCTTCACAGTTAGATAAACCTGTATGCAAAGATCTATAGGAAATGATTCAATTAATGAAGAAGAGAAATCTGTGATTCATTAACTGAAACAAAGTAATTGCCATATTTTTTAAGTAATGAAAGAAATCAGATATGGATAGAACATTAATTAAATCATATCATCCTGCAATAGACTATGATAGCTAAAGTAGTCTATTATCAACTGCAAAGTGACATGCATAAACTTGAAACAAAAGATTGATATTATGAAAGCGAAAGCTGTAGAAAAACACCAACTCTTGTCTCAGTTTGTATTAGACATCCATAGCCTAGTTCTCCCACAAGTGAGGATGCTCCTTATTACAAAAAATAATCAGTATTTAAAGACCTTCCACAGGGTAAAACATCCCTGTGGAAGTTATCAAAACTGTTTACATAAAATCTGGGAAAATATCCCAAGTCTGACTAAATTAAGAACCTAAAATAAAAACTAAATCACACAAATATCTCCTAGACTGTCCAGCAGGTCCAATGCAATTCGGATGTACCTGAAAAGGATAAAAAATTAACAAGTTAGGAGGATATTTTATTAGTAAAATGATAAAAAATCTGTAGCTGGTCTAAATAAGACACAGAATCAACATTAAAATTAATTCAAATCCTTTTAAAGAATTAAATTCAACTAACATCTAATAGCTATTTGAAAATGAATCATTCAAATTGGAATTGTTATACTAATTTGAAATCAAACAAGACCAAGATCAATCAAATGACTACAGAGATACATGTACTCTGTTTCGTTTGTTGCCACAAAATCGTGTGAACAGAATTGTAATGAATAGTAATGAAATCGTTTCATATCAAATTGAAATCGTCACAATTAAAACAAATCATAGGAAATTGTTATGCTGCCTCATCAACAGGAAACACGATCGAATCCAAACAAGATCATTTTCAAATCGACATAACTGTATTGATATACCAAACGATCCATGCCATGAGTGAATTAAATGAAAACTGGTGCATAAATTGTCATAAACGAAATCATAACGAGATCAATCAATTGATGACAGGGTTCGTAAGAGTTATCCGATCGTTTGTTATTGCTATTTGGGGCAGACAAAATCATTCACAAAATCATTTCTTGAATTCATTTTGAAACGACTATTACCCAAATTTCCTCATACGAATTTGACAGAAATAACGTAAGTCGATCTGAGTTAACAAACTTGTTTGAAAATTAAAATTAACAGAGCTGCAATCAAGTCTATTTTTTATACGAATACAACTCATAAAATCGATCATACTAACTGAAGATACACAACAATCCAATCAATACAAGAGCAAATCGAATAGCTGGGGTTTAACATAGTCATTGTGAATTAAAATCGTTCCATGCTTCGGGCGTAGATATCTTTTGCACAGGCTTAAATGAGAATATTGTTTTCATACGAAACAGAGTCGTTCTTTCCAAATCGAAATTGAACAGAGTTGTATAACTGATTTAGGAGATTGCATGACATCAACTCAAACTCACGAAGTCGTTCCAAAATCACATCATACAAACTAAATCAGAGCCGATATAATCTAACCATAACGAAATCAAATCGAAACATGATTGTAATCTAAATTTAGCATGATAACTTCTTGTTCAGATTTGATACAAACATACCCAATCGAAAGCAAACCATTGATTTCGTTAACTTAATAGACAAACGAATCAAATCCGATAGAAACCTATCAATGACTAAACTGGGCATGAGCAAATCATGTATCCAAATCAAAACTTTATTCAATTTTAGCAAAGCAAAAACAATGTACAGGATGAATGACATTATGACAGAGCCATTTCAAATGATAGACAGAGCTATTTGAAAACCAAACTCACATCATTATATTAATTCGAGGAATTGACAAACGAAAATGATATCGAAATTCATACCTGGATGACGAGCAAACAACTTGATCATGACATTTTGGAGTTGACAACGGCTGTGGCCGATTCAACATTCTTAGAAACAATGGAACCAGTGGTTCTCTGCTTCCTATCAGTTTCTTGAAGCTTGTCCCTTTGGCTGGTCAATATTGCAACTTGGTTCTCCAGCGATTTGATTTTCGATTGAAGTAGGCGAACGTCTATATAGTATCGTTCCAACCACAAATCACATTGGTCACAGGACGACTGTCCGGGCTTTGAAAGTGCAGGTGAGGGTTTGGTTACATTGCCGAGGGTTTCGTCAGGTGGTTTGATCCCTGGGTAACTGGGATTGTTTCTTAGGCAAGGGGGAAGATTGGAAATGAAGTCATAAGGTGGCTCGGAGCACAGACCCTGTGAGTAAGGGTACTCACTAGCTAGGAAGTGTTCTATGTCAGAGTCTGAATCCTCACTAAGGACTATGGGCTTATGCTAAACACTAGGTTTAGGCTTATTCCTAGCCATTCTCGAGATAAGACAAGCATTATTTTTACCTTTTCCATCAACAGTAGGGTTACCCCTAACCTTTTTGCTCATAGGATTGTTTATAGCCTTGGCCTTGTCTGCTAAGACGTCGGGTAAGTCAATATCAAGGTCGATCGAGGGTTTAGGAGAGGGAAGTAGGACATGGAAGGGCACGGGTGGTTCGACCTTGGTTTCACTAACCATAGGCTTGTCAACTTGGATGGGCTCAGCATCAGCAAAACCATTTCGATATATAAAAGCTTTCCAGCTATCATCGTGGCGATTCAAGTGATGAACAACGATGAGTCTGATTAGGCCATGGTGGAACATGCTATTATCGGCCTTCTCCCTTTTAAACCTTTTTGACATTTTATATAGGCTATGCTGGAAGTAAAAGGGCATATTCAATGGGTATCCCATAAAATTCATTAACAAACGAAGGTGGTAGAGAAAAACGAGTCCATATCGACCCTCACAGGTCACGAATTGTTTGACCACCATCAAAATATCATGCCATCGTGGTTTGAGCATGGAGATGGGCATACCTCTGTCACAGGATGTGACCTTTCGCGAGACGAACAGTAGCGCCCATGGCACCTCCTCGACCTTAGAGTTTTTAAACCAACGTTGGCCCGAGGATGGTAACCCTGTAGCAGAACTAATAAATTCCACATTGATTTCCAACTGAATGTCACCTACCTTGGCTCTACAGCCATCAAAAGTTAGGGCGAACTGTTGTGCAACAAATAAATTAAAACCCTCGAGTCGCTGTACAAAGGTGAGCCAACCATTATCCTCTAAGTCTTTCTGGGCATTGTCAAATAGTAGCAAGGCTTGGCTACCATTCGGCTCGATTCGCACCACCGGTGCCATGGAGCCGAGCACACGGTAAGTCCAAGATTTGGATCATAGCACACACAGGAGCAGAGTGCACGAAGGGTTACCTGAGCTAACAGAAGTGAAACGGGGATAAGGGATAGGCATAAATGACATCGTGCGAAGGTGGTGGAGCTATTTGCTAGCCATGCATAATAGTTATTGCCAATGGTACAACCGTCGGCGCTTATAGTTGTTCAACCCACTATTGTATGGTTTAACAATCATGTCATTTGCCCGACCAATGAAACCAATGGTAAGTGTATTAATCATTTGCGCAAGCAATGGTTATACCATAGTTTTAAAACCAATCATACAAATTGAAATCAATATCAAGTGTTTAACCAATGTGACATGCATTGTATCAATTCATATCAAGAGTTTAAGCGAGGTACCAATGCGTTTTGAACGAGGTGTCATATCAAATGAAATATATCAAGGGTTTAACCATAACACCTATATATTTTATGAAACCAATGTGCAAAGTAACATGTAAATCCAACTGCCAATGCATCGCAATTTAATGAAACAAAATTACATAATCAGTCAAAGAATGCCCAATGAGTGCAGATCAAAAGGTCTTGCCAACTTTATAATGATAAGTAAAATGTAAGCTCAATAGGCATATCGACAAGAAGGATAACGACAGTTCAATAATGATTTTAATGCGATTTCAAAAGACCAATTTTTCACGCTTACAGCCGTGAAAACAAAAACGACGGTAAATGTGCAAATGTCGCAAAAATAAAAGTGTCGTTTATTTGAGAATTGCGACGAAAAATTAAAGTTTGCAAAACATTGGTGTAGGCAGCTTATAAAATAGTGAAAAAAAGTGAATTGGTTGCCAACATACCCCAGATGCATCTGGTCTCTCAATCAAGTATGGGTCCACTCCCAACCCCCGTATATAACCCCAACAATACTGGTGGAAGTAATTCAACTTCCTATACGCCATATAAATTGTCTCCATAAAACAATCCCTATTTTCCATTTTCTGGTCCCACCCAGCCAGTTTCTCCTCCACCAGGACAACCACATGTCGACGTTAACTTTTTTCAACCCTCTCCCATTCAACAGGTTCATGATTTTGAATAGTTGAATACGAAAAATCCATCTCATTAGCTGAATAATTCCAAGAAGAAAGGAAAAAATCAAAACAATAACAACCTGGTACCAGGAGGAAATAACTCCCAACAAAACCATCCTGCTGGGGGGAACCAGAATCAAGGCAACCAAAACCCCCAAGGGGGAAACAATAACAACCAACCACGACAAGGTAAGAACAACAATATTAGAACTAACTTCCCTTGTGCTCTATGTGGTGAGTATGGACATTACACTCACCACTGCTCCCAAATTTCCGATTACAAGCGGATGAAAGAATCCATGAACACACAATGCCATCCGACACCACATGCCCCTCAGCAGGCCCCACAACATGATTTGCAACCTCTACCTTCAGTAGTTTTGAAAAGCCCCATTCCACACTAAGGTGTGATAAATACACAACAAGAGATAACCTCTTCCCACCACAAATAGGGAAATATAAAAACCCTGGTCCCCATCAAACCAGAAATCCAGTCAATCGCAATATCCTCCACACCAGCGAAGAAGAGATTATTCTGCAAACATGTAGCCGTCTATACAACATGCCTCCTGAATCTACACCAACCACCTCAAAAACAACTCCAGCTACAATAGGAAAACCATTGATGATCCCACTCCCTAACACGAAACCAAACACCTGTATACCCCACATGCCTTTATGACAGAATGTACATAACCCTCATGCTAGGGCATCCCTTAACTACAGTTCGGTCAATGACTTAGCATAGTCTCCCACAACCATGTCTATGTTGGAGGTCCTCCAAACCTATCCATCACAACACAAATCCTTGATCTCCGCCTTGGGGGTAGTCGAACCAGCTGATACTAGACTAATTACCTTTGGTTTAGATAGCAAAGAACCTTGCCTCCCCACTCTGGTATCTTTTCAGATACCAGTTAAGATCTGAAACATCACAGTGCATCGGTGCATCATCGATGAAGGTGCATCCACATGCATCATGTCCAAATTAGTATGGCAGAAACTTGGCTCACCTAAGCTAGTACCATCTGCCATCACCCTGAGAGATTATGACGGTTGCCCATCATCCCCTGAAGGGATCTTCCAAAATTTCCCCATAGAAATCGGGGGAAAAACCATCCTAATTGACATTGAATTTATCGACACCCCACTTGATTACAATATCTTGTTTGCACGTAGCTACATGTATGCTATGAAGGCAATAGCCTCTTCTTTGTTTTGTATGATGATGTTCCCCCATAATGGGAAAATCGTCACCATCGACCAAGTTACACATTACAAGACTAATCATTCCACCAACATTGATAACATCCTCCTTCTTTTCCATGCTAGCTCAGACACTTTTCCATTCATCGACATTGGCCCTGGAATATTCAAAGACCCATCCTTATTAGGAACTTATCATGGAGAACCTCCTCTCCTCAACCCATCTATTTCAGCAGAAGTGTGTATAGTTTCTTCTAACGGAACAGATGTCAGAGACAATACTCCTCTTATTGAGGCACCTCCCCACATCGAAGTCCCACCAGTAGGAGAACTAATACCTCAGGAATTCCTTGAAACCACCACCACACTACTTATCTCATATTCCCCCCCCTCTAAGGGAAAATACCAGTTTGGGGGACAGTTCCCCAATCCATTACCGAAATCCCTCTTTTTTTACGCCCCACCTAGAGTCCAAGAATTCCAGGTAGCTGCTACCCTCACCCTTCCTAACATGGTGCTCGCCATCCATGTATGGTATCTCCACCCACCCTCTATGGTTCCTTCACCATCTCTCCCTCCTCAAACAAAGAGATTACCAATGCAAATCCCAATATAGGCTCCTACCACACCACCCCCACCCCCACCTAGTGGAAACATCACCACTACCGAGGGAAGATGAAGGAAGAATGAGCCCATATATCCACTTCCTCCCTGAACTCAACCTCCTTTCATACTATGCAAAAGAGAAGGACACCCCACTAACAGATGTCCTACTCTTCCCGAGTTACGCAATCTCATACAACTCCCTAAAACAACCCCATTTCTTGCCACTCCATCAAGTACATCCACTACAACTATAGATTCCTCCACCACATGCAAGAAAGGGTTACAAACCAATTTCGCTTGTGCCATATGCTCAGAATATGGCCATTACACTCATCACTACCCAACTCTACCTCAATTCCTCCAAACATTAGTCGTAGTATGCCGCACATCTCGACCTGTGCCCTCTCAGGCACTCCCCACTGATGCTCACATTACTGACATTTGATATATTTCTTCGTCAAACCCCGAGTGAATGACACACCATCCACAGTGTCTTGAAATTTGGTTTATGTCCAGCGAGCCATCACACCTCGCACACGGTATCCCTTCTACGTCCTCATCCCTTGAGACCAATGACACTTCTCCTTTGACGGTCCCCCCTACCATCTCCCAAGATCCTCTGTATTCTCGCAGGTTTCACTGCAACAAAGATATCTTAGAGGAACTGACTACCCCTGATTGCCCATGGAATGCACTCCATCATCGAGCACTTTTTCTCTTAGAAGAGGTATTTCACCCTCCTGATCAAGCCTTCCTGTGCATGATTGAAACCAAGGATTTTATTCCTCTGGGGCATATTGACTGGCTCAAAAACCCTATTCCTGCCCAATCCCCTAGGGTCATGAAAGTGGTATTTTGATCCAACCAGGATTACACATTATCCAACTCACCACCTATCTGATTGTTCATATAGTGCCACCTGAAGCCAACATGGTAGTCCACCTGGACACTGAGAAAACCTAGAAAGACTAAACAAGTCAACGATGTGTATTTTTTAAGCTTTTTAGAGGTGGCCACCTGTGGTGAGGAGGCCCACTAGAGTTTTTGGTCATCATATTGAACTCATCCATACATATACCAAGCCCGAAGGACAATTCAGTGTTCACATGCAACAATTCCAAGTTGTCATGTATCCACGTATTCATGCTAATGTCATCCAAATTTTGTGCATTTTTCCCCAAACTTCAAAAGGCCCCAAACCATAGGGAAAATAATGCGTGTATTCAAATAGGGGCATCGAGGGAAAATGTTTCAGGTGAGTGGGAGGATTCGCTGACATCCTACCAAATCGGTTGGAAAATATGTGACATATAACATGATATCTAGTATCACATTTTCCATCCTTCACCCATCATCATACCCATGCCTACGGCTTGACATGGACCAATAATCATCACCTAGACATGTGCATTCATGAAAGCCTGAGATTTTCATAAATCATATCAAGCATAGCAAATCATTGTCTCTCATTAGCTACATGCTCAAACACGTGTTAGGTTCTTATAAGAGAAAGTGAAGGAGATCACAATCCACTCATCTGCGAGTGATTTGGGTTCTAAAGGTGAGTTACTCGGATGCCAAGTGTTTCAAATGACGACCCACCTGCATTAACCCTCCATTCAAGAGGGTTATGAACTACCTTAGCTACAGATGTTGGGACAGTGTTTTCTTTTCTTCACTATGAAAAGAATTCCCCTCTCTGGTATCATTAGCGTGATCTTGAAGGAAAAGTGGCATTCAGGAGTCCACCCTAAAGAGTATTGGCCAATCCTATCAATGCACTGGAGAAGCTCGAAGTAGAGGATAGAATGACTTGGTCCATTGTACCTAATGTTATCGAGCACTGTCAGTGAGAAGGAAGCATTTAGCATGCCATGTTAGTAGCTGAGGTAAAAGGATTATGATGCAATGATGGGCATCAATTAAGCCACCTAAAAGTACTCGAGCCAAGGCTCAATTGGGCGAGGAGAACACACCCAACAACAGTATCAACAAGGCTCATATGGCCATAGAAGTTGGTTTCTTCCTAGTAAAATATGGTAAAATGAGTGGAGAAGATGAAAACGATTAGAAAACTAGGCATGATATCAAGATCCTTACAAGATGAAATCAATTTTCAAGAAGCAGTATTGGTCCAAGCAAGTGGTTTTCTCTCAAGTAAGAGCAATGATAAATCGACAGAAGGAGCTTATTTTAGGGTCGACACTTTGGGGAATTTAAGAGCATCTTATACCCGAGTTGTTTGATCGAAGATCCCCTCAGATACAGACTGATTTTGAAGGCTGTAGGATGCAAGAGATTCATCCCCCGCATTATTCTTTAGTCTGTGCTTCTTTATGTGTATGTGCTCTTGTAAAATCCATCCCTCTCATTTCATGGCTTCTTGTATCAGATCCCCATCAATAAAATCTCGAGTAGAAAATTTTATGACATGTATAATGTTACTACGTGTTGTTTAGCTTATGATACTGAAGTGATTTCCTATGAATGTATGACCACTTCATGTCATTTTTTCAGGTATTTAATGATGTGTATAGGGTACCTCCATGGATTTGAGTATATGAAAATGTTTACTATTTGATGCATGGTTTAATGATCTCGTATATCTGTTAGAGCTACTTAATTCTTAACTGCTCAGTACGTTATTCTGTTCATAGGTTGAGAGATTCACCTTAAATCTGCCTCACATGTCTATTTTGTATTTCTTCTGAATTCGCCCCTTCTCAAACTTAAATCAAATTATCTAAAGCAATCATGGACACATGCCTCTTCACGTTGAATGTCTTGGTATTGGTTCTAATAATATTTGAGGGTCGGGAGTTTTATAAGAGAGAGAGAGAGAGAAACTTACCCAAAAATTTGCATAATTTCTGATGTTAATCAACATGACTTTAAGACTCGCTCTAGGTCTTATCCCCTGGGGTGCCTCGACATAGTTTTATTTACGGCCTGGAACATCTCGAGGGATAACACCTTGTTTTACTGATTTAAGGCTTCCTAAATCTGCATTTGCCTTTTTATCTCAACTTCACATCCCATACAATGTCCTTCATGAGTATGTCCTGAATTCAGCACTGGTTACCTCTATTCTAAAGCTTCCAGAGAAAATTCTTCCTAAACAAGCTTACAAATTGTTGTTGGGTAAAGGAAATGAGTCTGATATTGGTCCAAAATCCTCAAGTTTCGCTCTTTCCCCAGTTCATAGACTTGACCATGACGAATCCAGTGATGTGTACATAGAGTTAGCCCCACCAATAGAATAGAAACCATATACTTGAAACTGCAAGGCTGCAACGAAGACAATTCTTTTGTTGAGATGCAAAGTGAATTCTCCCATGGGAAAATCTCAAGTATTAATCCCTAATGTATTAGTCTTGGATTTCTTATGCAGGTTGTTATTATCCTACCTGCTCTAGCCAAAAGGTTGACGGATGATTGATAATTCGTTCCCATTACCGCTCCAACGTGTCAAGTACTTCTTGTTGCGGGAAGGAAGGTGTATGTGAAGTAATGTATCCACTATCTAACACGATTTTTTTCCATTAATTTGATGTGGCTTTCAAAGTTCATTGAATAAAATAACGAGGTTTCAAACTTTATATATATATGATTGAAAATGCTTTAAAATTATATATAATAAAATTTTAGATGTTTTATTAGTTTTAGGAAAAAATATTTTAATATTTGATAAAGATTATCCTTTTAAATGATGTTAATGGATACCCTATTGAGGTTTATAGAATGTTAAATCCTTTATATTTTAAAGTCATTGATACCCTAAATGACATTAAAAATAAACTCAATCCAAATTTCAAATGAATTTAGAAAAACGTGGTGTTTGCTACCTAAATGGCATTTAAAAAATAAAGTGAGATACCAATCTTGAATGAATTGAGCAAAAAAATAAAGGTAGATACATATCTTGAATGAATGAATTGAGTGAAGGCATGCTATGGGGAATATCCTCAATCTTGTTCTCCATCATGTCCAGCCTTGAAATGTGGTCAATCATGTGTATGTGGATATTGAAGCAGACATAATTGACACAACATAACTACAAACAAACAATTAAGGAAGCCATTTGTGTTCGTTATTGGGATTTGGAATGGGGTGGGGCATCAATGATGAGAAGTGGGTAGAAATACATGCTCACCCAATCCCTTCCCTAGACTTTCAACTTCCCTCTTTCCTTGGTGGGTGGTGGATGTCCACATCCCTATAATTAATATTAATGATCTTGGTGGGTGGTGGATGTCCACATCCCTATAATTAATATTAATGATGGAACAAGTAAATATATAATTTCTAGTTGCGAGCCTATAGACCCAAACGTATAGTGTGAATGTAATGGGGAACAATCTTTTATAAGTAAGCCCAAATATTTAGGAAAAATAAAATTTCAATAAGATTATTTTGTAAAAATTATGTTATAATAAAATTTTAGATATTTAGAAAAATAATATTTCAATATTTGATAAAGATTATTTTTTCAAATGATGTTAATGGATATCCTGCTGAGGTTGATAGAATGTTACATCATTTATATTTTCAACTTTGTTTTTTCCACCTAAATGACATTAAAAATAAAGTCAATACAAATCTCAAATGAATTTAGAAAAACGTGGTCTTTGCTACCTAAATGACATTTAAAAAAAGAAAGTTAGATACCAATCTTGAATGAAGCAAGCAAAAAATAAAGGTAGATACAAATGTTGAATGAATTGAGCAAAATAAATGTGGACACTGAAGATGATTGATGGATGCCATCACTGGAATCCATCCATCACCAATGCAAGAAACGGGATGATGAGGAAGAGGTTTTGTCGTTTGGTTTAATGATAAGAGATGGGTTAACACTATCCACACTTTCCATATTTTTTTTCAACGAAATCAAAGTGGTAATGGAATTGTGAGTGGTAGTGGGCCAACTCGATAGAAAGGGGGAAGGGGGTTGTGAATGGATTATTGTTAGACAAAGATTGAGGTGAAGGCGTGTTATGGGGTAACACTAACAACGTTATGGGAATATCCCCACTCTTCTTCTCCATCATGTCTACCCTTGAAATGTGGGCAATCATGTGTATGCAAATATTGTGCCACACATAATCATGTGTATGCAAATATTGTGCCAGACATAATCATGTGTATGTATGTGGATGTCCATATCCCTATAATAATTAATATTAATGATAGAACAATTAAATAAATAAATTCCACTTGCCCATCAAATGAGCCAAATTTATAGCCATTGTGTAATGGGGATTAATCCTTTTGCCCATCAAAAGACCCAAATGTATAGCGATTGTGTAATGGGGATTAATCCTTTATAAGAACCATTACATATAATGAAGGAACCTTGATACAATTGGGACCATTGTAATTAAGGTGGGGATGTCTATTCTCACAACATTTAAGTGTACTAATTTAATTTTACTTCATTTTTGTGTTGGTACTAGATTAGTTTTTATGTCAATGTCAAGTTATTTGTTTGAACCCTCACACAATTGGGACCATTGTTGCTGGAGTGGGGATGTCTATTCCCACAACATTTAAGTGTATTAATTTAATTTTACTTCATCTCTTTTTGGTACTAGATTAGTTTTTATATCAATATCAAGTTATTTGCTTGAATCCTGACACAATTGGGACCATTATTACTAGAGTGGGTGTCTATTCCCACAACATTTAAGTGTATTAATTTAATTTTACTTCATCTCTTTTTGGTACTAGATTAGTTTTTATATCAATATCAAGTTATTTGCTTGAATCCTGACACAATTGGGACCATTGTTACTAGAGTGGGGTTGTCTATTCCCACAACATTCAAGTATACCAACTTAATTTTACTTCATCTATATGTTGTTATTAGATTAGTTTTTATATCAATATCAAGTTATTTGCTTAGGTTTATGTCAAGTATCCTATAAGAAAAAATAATTTTAATGTTTCAATAATTAAACAAGTAAATATAAAAAATAAATTTCATATTCTTATTAAATAATTTTAATATTTCAATAATTAAACAAGTGAATATAAAAAATAAATTTAATATTCTTATTAAATAAAGTGTATTTTACAATCAATGTGAAGGAGATGTACAACCTCCTTATCTATCATTATCTCCTTATCTACATGTGACATAAAACATTTAAAAACAATGAAAATATAATATCTATTTAAAACAATAGAATTCATAACATTAAAAGCATCTCTCGTACTTCGATTGCTGGGCTTGTCACTGGGAAGAAAAAGAAACATGAAAATATAATATCTATTTAAAACAATAGAATTCATAACATTAAAAAAATTAAGAAAATAATATCAATCATTAATTACTATATACATTATCTTAAATTTATGTTTGTTTTATATTATAATATATTTATTTTAACTTTATTTTTAAATTTTTTAATCATGAAGATACATTATCTTAAATTTATCTTTGTTTTATACTATGATATTTATTTTAACTTTATTTTTTAATTTTTTTAAGCATAAAAACTTTTGCTTTTTTTCCTTATGATATTTAATATATTTTAAATATCTCAAATTAAGATAAATTTGTATTAATATAGAATCTACATCAATTAATCAAATTCTACTTAACATCAATTTTATGTCAAAAATAATAATTAAAATAACTTTAATTAAAATTTCCCAAACTTGGAATACCAAACTCATGACTCACCTTGCCATTGATTTCGGCTTTTCGCTCTTCGTGATTTCGAGAATTGCAATGACGCGCAACTATACCTTTCGACTCCTAGGGTCCCGAAATCCGAATTACTGAAATCTCGAAAAGTCCACTCTAAGTCCTGTCTCACTTCGCGACTTCGAGATTTCCTTGGCACTATGTCTCGTCCCCTTGTTAACAGGATTCTCGGTATGCCGAATCCCGAAACACCGAAACACTTGTGTTCCACTTCCAAGGAAAATCAACGGCTATGGTTCTTCCCCTTGATCCAACGGTTAGCGTGATTTCGTGTACCAGGAGTTCGTAAGGTTTCTCCTCGAAATCTCTGTCTCCTATACGTTCCGGAACCTGAAATTCCGAAATGCCGAAATGGTCTCTTTTCTCGGGACTTCGCAAATCCTGTCGCGGGATTTCCCGACTTTCCAACTGTTCCCTCGAGCTGTACTATTCTCCCGACGTGGACTCCTGCCACCTGTCACTTTTTCCGATTTTTGGAACTTGAACCACCCTTCGACAACTTCCTTTATTTTCGGGCTCCTGGGTACCGGGATTTCAAAACTCTCGATCCTAACCTTATGTCATCACGATCCCCGAATTCCCAAACTCCGATTTGCTGAAATATTGTTATGCACTTTTGAACTTCTTCGTGTTTCGTGATTTCAGAGGTTCTAACGTAGACTGTTTTGCCCCTTGTCAACGGGAATGCCGAAAACCCGAATACCGAAATACCAACAAATACTCTGTCGCGGCCTCTGATTTCAGACTTTCCTCCCTACTGAGTCTTGATCAACCATCCTCAGGACTTCCGAAACTCCGAACTCCGAAGTTCTGAAATTCTGAACCTGTCCCTCTTTGACTTCGCACACAAAACCTCCTTTCACGTTTTGGGAACTTGATCAGCCAAGGTTTTGGCTTGCACTTCAGAGCCCTGCACTCCGAATTCCCAAAATGATCTGACGACCTGAACGGATTACGATCGATGGTCCACGTCGACTCTATTTTTCGAAGGTGGATTGTTCGACGCTTAACTCCCCTGCAACTTCTGCAGATCCTACAGTCCTCGCTATTTCGGGAGTTCTCTTTTGAGAATTCAGACTGTTCAATTTCTCCTCAAAGAATCTTCTGCTCAAATCAAACCTGCAATCCTTCTCTAGGATTTAGCCTCTGCACAACTTCTGGCACTTCCTGCCTTTCTTTCGAATGATTCAAAAGGCCGTAACCCTCCTAAGCTTCCTTCCACAAACTCAAGTCTCCTAGAAGGCTTATGCACACACTCCTTGCGGCACTTCTCCAAATATTTCTGAATATTTGAATCCCTTAAGTCTGTGCAACTCTGCAACAACAGTTCTTCAATCTCTCACCCTTAGTCTATAGGTTCCAAGGTCTTGACCAGCCTGTGCACACCTTGCACGGCTTCTGTGCTTGTCTTGAACTTCAGTTGAAATGAGAACAACGGTATCCCTCCTGAGCTTTCAGAGGTAAACTTTGAATTTGGTCAATGCACTCCTTGCGGACGCTTCACTGCACTCCTTGCAGGAACTCTTACTCAAGAAGAGAAACAATTGAAACTCATTCCGTTACTCTCTCAGACTTCAAATAATTAACATGACATCATACATACATAGCATAAAAGCAAATGCACAGCAGAAAGAGTAAAACAACCATAAGTATAACATTCAACATGTATACACATAAATTTTTAGAACACCATGAGTCTGAATTCAAAGCTTCATATATTAATCTCAGAACTTATGTACATGGATTCTTCTCTGCTACTCTCTGTTTCTCCTCTATGCTAATGTTCTTACTTCTACCATCTCTTACTGATACAATGATACAAAGATGAGGGTGTCTATAGTCGTTTTCCCTCTAGCTCCTAAAACTGTTTAATCTAAAAAATTTAAATCTACCTACTTTCATTAACTGTTATAAATGCCTCTACATCCTACAGATGAGAGCGGATCGCTCAAGATCTGTTTACAATATGGAAGTACACCTTCTTAATTATTTCATTAATGTCTGTGCATCCAAACTTTCAAGATCATTTCAAACATTTTCAACATGTGCCAAAATGTGATGGCATTCATCCCAGCTGTCTTCCGCCTCCACACTTGCTTGCTGCTGACGATGCTCCTGCATCAAGTTACCGCTTTGACCAAGGGGTTAAATAAATTCTTCTACTGAAATTCAACAAGGATTCCCAAAATCACAAGTTCAATCTGCAATCCTTCTCCTCAAGGAGTAAATGCATATAGCAATACCTCTTTATGTGACTCGTGCATGATCCGAAGAAGGCCAAGTGTTGTAACCATGCTCTGATACCATTTTGTAACACACCCATGATGGGGCATAAAAATTTTCAATTTTCTTAAAGGATAGAAACCTCATTCATGGTTCCTAATTTCGAAGATCAGGGAACCAGTCCGACCTCCTAGTCAAGGATCTCCGAAACCCCGAGGCTAGAACAACGGTCCACACGCTCCTCCGATCCAGTGGTCTGATTCGTTCCTTCTTGTATCTGGACTTTGTGTTTTGCGAAGTCGAAAGAATCCTCACCTATGATCTTCCAATACCCAATTTTTCAATATCTGCTCCATGGCAGATCAACGGTCTATAATCCTCCTCTCGATCAACGGTCGATATCCTCCTTTTGCAAATTGGAATTTCGCGACTTGCAACCTCCCAGTCACAACTTTCTTCACATCCCCGACTTCCGAGATGCCGACATTTCAGGGCTCCCAAATTTGATGGTTCGCTATCCTTTGGATCTAACGGTTTAGATCTCATTGCGAATTCGTGTATCGGGACTTTACGAGTGAGCCAACCTTGACTCCTCGAATCTCAAATGCCGAAAGGAGCTTAACGGATGCTAGCTCCTCCCTTGGCCTCTGTCCATGTGAACTTTCACCATGACCTGGGGCCCAACTCTCGAGTCAAAATTTCATGTACCACAAGTTCTCACTGCTTCCGCCTTTGACCTTTCCCTCTTGCAAGTCAGCGAAATGTTGGTCTCTCGCCATGCATCCCTCCAAATGGACGGATTTTATGATATTGGAGTAGCCAATGGCTGTGATCCTTTCGCGAGTTTTTGTTTCACGAATTCTCACTAATAGCTCTTTGACTTCTTCAAGTTGTGAGTCATTGAAATGTTGAGCACTCACCACACATCCCTTCCGATGGATGGTCCCGATGACTTCAAAACTTGTCTCGTGCACTTTCCTTAGGATCCAATGGTTGTTGGTCCATGTACTCAGATCTAACGGCTCAGATCTATTCTCCTCTTTTCTACGCTCACTTCTCGTTGTCTGGACATGGATTTCAACGGTCTAGATCTTCTCCTCTGCAACTGATCTACAACCATTGTGTTCTCCCTCCCAAGCTTTCGTCAATGGAGTTTGACCTTGGTCCTTTGATTCTTCTTCTGTGAGCTCGATGATTTGAGTCTCACTTGCATTCTAAAGAGGTTATCCCTCCTAAGCTTCTTAAACTTACTCAGTTCTAAGGGAACTCAACCCTCTACTTCCTTAGAAGACTTCTGGTGGCCCTCCTCTCACACTTTGCGCTTATCTCTTCTAAGCTTGTTTCTTATGGAATTTCGAGTTTCCACATACTCTTGTGATAATTTGCTTGCATCATATCAACGGTCTATGACCTTCCTTGATCCAACAGTCCATATCACATCGCAACTTCAGGTTTCGGGAGTTTAGTCGTGCCAACATGCGATTCTCCCGATGTGTGAACTTCGACCTCGCGAATACGACAGTCAAGGAGGGTCCCGATAGATTCTTGGATATACGGTCCAAGTTATTTCGTGTCTTCGGATTTCAGAGGTTTAGTCGCACCAACGCACAATCCTTCCATCGCGTGAACTCTAAACTCACATATTCGACAGTCAAGGTGGTTCCCGATAGATCCATAGATCCACGGTCCAGGTTGTTTCGTGTCTTTGGATTTAGGAAGACCTAACCGCGCTATCGCACAAATATCCCGATGTGTGAACTTGCGAAGATTGAAGTAGTCGAGGCATTAATGTCTGCTCTCCTTCTTCAAATCTAGCGACCGTGACAGACCTTGGATCCTCCCAAACTGGTCTCATCCGCTCATCTTCCAAACGAAAGGGTATTCCCTTTCGATAACTGAATCTCTCTATCCTTCTTGAGCTTTGTCAGTTATGAAGGATTTAAGAGCGTTGCACTCTTTCTCCTAGACTCAACACATAGAAGGGTCTTCTGCACACCTCTTGTGCTCCTTCATTAAGTATATAACTTAAGGGGGTTCTCGGTCTCTGCTTGCCTTGTAGAGAGCCAGTGCATGTCTGCCCTACCTCTCATGAGCTTCGTCCTCTAAGGGACTCAAGTGACTAGGAGGGTTGACATGCGTACATGGAACTGTACTTAAGGTCGACGAACTCATAGTTCGTGGCTCTAGCTTAGGCCACCACAGGATGCTAGCATTTACAAGTACAAATCATGTCTGAACCATATAATTTCTTACTTGCCTAATTATACAACCAAGGAGATATGGAAGGGATATAGTATATTCATTAGGCAATGATGGACATTCCTGAAAACATTCACAGTATATCCAATTCATACACAGTTACAACTCAATTACATAGGGTAGGAGAATACTTATCCATTACAGGTTTCTGCCAACTAATTGACTGTGGGTGTTCGTCCTTCCACCTGATCATAGGCTCATAGGCATTCATTCTTAGCACTCTAGCCACCCCTGTGCCAAGCCATGATACCACCAGGGAACTCTCACAGTTCTCAAGGATTCCTTGTTTGTTCAACTTCTGCTCGAATTTTGTTATCTGCAACTCTCAGATATATCTCTTAGTTATGGCCTCAACGAGATTTATTAGATGCTCTCCCCGCATCAAGCTCATGGACTTCTCTTCCTTATTCCCTGGAGAGCTCCGTGCATCTCCCTTACGAGCTCACTCTCTCTCCTGATGTCCCCTCCTCTGTTGTCCCCTCGTGTATCTATCTTACCTTCCTTCTTTTGGAAGGTTCCCGACCCATCATGTTCCTTCTGTCAGAAGGAAGTTCGGGTCTGCAGATATCTGTGGTACTTCGGGCTAACATTCTATAGCTAGAACATGCTCCCATTCATGGGGGTGGTTGATAATTAAACCACTGGTCCTTTATTCATTAACTGATTTTCTCTCCTTGGGATCCGAAGGAGGTTGTCATCCTTATCAAGGGAAATTTGGGGTTATTTGGTATAATGAACCCTCTCGTATAGTTTTCACATTCTTCCTCTAGTGATATCATGGTCATTACTTTCAAGGCTTCACCCCCACAGTCAGTTATTGGCAACTCAAACAATAATACATTTATATTGTCCACATGCCTCAACATAGAAATCCTATTTTATGATTAATTACAAGCTGGGGAAAATAGGGTGTTACATATGACCTCCCCTCGATATTGGTACATGACACCATTCAACATGCGATGATGAGTGATCTTAGAGGAAAAATATTAGAAACAAGCATCCAAACCCATACAATTGAAGTATTAAATAATTTAAATTTCACATAGACTTCCATGAGTATGATTCATGGTTCCTCTACTCACGGTTGAGGTGTTGTGTTCTCTCAAGGCTATCGAGGAGGTGTCAGATATTAATCTTATAAAATAAAGACAATTGGTAAGGAATTTATTAAATCGTATAACAAAAAAGTTGTACATTTAGAAAGGACCTTTCCAACGGTATAAAGAATGTGATAAATGGACATCTGAGTCAAACGTTATGAGAAAACTATAAATAATATTCTGGGGAGGGGGGTCCTGTCCCTTTTCAGAGGAGTTAATGGGAACTCCTCCAATTTGCTTCGGAGGAGTTAATGAGAACTCCTCTGATGGTTTCGAAGGTCACGTTATGAAATTTTCTTGGAGCGAAATGATGCATATATTGGGACTTATTCGAGTGATCTTGTCGATGCATATTCTTTTAAGTTCTTCGAACAAGTGGTTGCTGTAATATTTGAGGCTAGGTTGCATTTTTGTATCATTGTCATGTTGTTGTGGACTTAATGAACTCAAATCCTCATGCACTGGGTTTGGTTTTATGTGACAATTCCTGGTTTGATTGAAAGAAAAAGGGATAAAAGTTTAGTATTTAAAATATTAAAGATTAAAAATCATTTAAAGGGGGTCGTCCCCCATTTCTCCCACCTTACATTTAAAATGTTTTTAAGTAATAAGTAAAAAGGGGAAGGGGGTGGCATGCAACACCCCTTATCCCTCCCACTCTATGAAAGTCATCGAATTAAAAAAGAAAAGGGAGAGAGGTGGTATGACTAAGCCCTCCCCACTCCACTTATGCACGCTTTTACAACATGGAGGGGGTCACACACCATTCATATTGATGTTTCAATACCCAAAAAAACGACCTACGAAATCTTTGAAACCGGCTCTCATGACCATAAGTGCTATAGTTAATACCAAGTGTTTCGACTTGTTGATAGAATTAATGTTAAGTGTTCCAAGTGTATCGATGGACTTAATGTTAAGTGCTTAGATATGTGCGTTGGAGTTAATATTAAGTGTTCTAATCTAAGCGCTAGAGTTAATATTAAGTATTCTGAATTGTTCGATAGACTTAATGTTAATTGGTCCAAGTGTATCGATGGACTTGCTATAAACTATCCCGAGTTACATAACATGGAGGGGGTGTGTGGGCATGAGATTTCCCCTCCCCGTAATACAACATAGTTAAACCAAAACATAGACCCTCCCTTTCATTGCTTAAACAAATGCCCGCTTTCTTTTATTAATTAATAATCTTAAATAAATTAAACTTTAAATCCTCTTTTCTACAATTTTTTAAATGAATCTTAAAACCCAAATAATCTTGGTTTAATTAGAATTTAACAAATCCACATCGCTTTTCAAGAATGATCTACAATAAACCTAGCTTAATTTCATGCATAGACGTAGGATGGGGGGCATTTATCGGTTACCTAGTTGTGTGAGATTTCAAAGGTTCATAACTTACTCATACGACATCGGATTAGGGTACCGTTTTTTCCAATGAGGAGAGCACAAAGAGATGCTTCTTGCAAGATAATTGAACATCTTATTCAAACATTCTGTTAGTGTTGTGGCTGACGAGGCTGGTTTGGGCGAAATATTCCTGGTGATCATTTTGGCACTTCCAGGAATCATATTTTGATGTTGTGAGTTGTGTTGGAATCACAATGGTGGAAATAATACAAATACCCTATTTTAAGGATGAAAAATTCACTTTGACTGACGATGAGAAATTGTGCTCAACGACATTTTTTAATGAAAGTTCAGAGCCCACTTCGTTGCTATTTCATCCAAATTCAGTTCTGTCAGTTCCTTTTCACTTGTGTTGTATGGGCTCTAAGTTCATCCATTGAAGTTGAGGTGATATTTCAGTGGCAAAGAAATATAAATTCACAAAAATAACCAATTGATGTTCGAGGAGATTAACATGGTTTCGAAGCCGAGGTGATTAATTTTCTTCCAAAGTGTGTTTCAGAGCCAACACAAGACCAACATGTGTTGTGATTAACCCATCTGATGCTAGAAGACACTTTCACAATTTATATTTAGTCATAAAATCAAGAAGCACAAAATAAACAAGTTGGTACGATGTGCATGAAGAAAGCTACTAGTGACACAAAAAACTTGATTATGAGTGCAATATGAAGTGGGTCAGGCATGGTAGGTAATTAGTGACCAACGATCTAATTAAGCATGGAGAGCTTAGTCACTGGAAATTTTTAGGAGACTGATTGATGGGTGCAACAATAAGGATCCGAGTTGGAGGAGGGTAAGATAGGCCTCAAGATGAAGGTGGGACAATGCTAACTAGGTCATCGTCAGCTAAAGAAAGAAGGTCATTTTCGATGCACTCAGTGCCGACAAGGGGTCGACATCCTTCTGTTGGCACATCGATGAAGGAGAGACAATGGAGTGTATCAGAGAGAAAGGGAGAAGTGTTATTGATATGTGATGTATCAACGAAAGTGGAAGGAAGTTAGTCGATGAAAGACATGCACACGATGAAGATAGTTGCGTGAACATTATTGTTGTGTCAATGTTGATCACGTGAACTTCATCGGTGATAAGAACGTGTGTTAGTGGGATTTAGTGGAAGCACGTCGGTGCATCGTTCATGTTCTAAGGAAGGAGGTCAATGTATTGGTGAAGAAAT
>ML793263.1:123913-136535 GCA_009831015.1 Picea engelmannii | reverse complement strand
AGACTTTCTATCTTGGAAGAGATTGTTGGATTGATAGAAACTGATTACATTGGTGCATTTTCTTATATGTTTGAATCATTAATTGGATTGTGTTATCTTGTTGTCTAGTCGACTGGATGACTGGGACCATGTTTAGACAACATATTTTGAAATCAGTTTGTAATGAATGACTTCCTTTTTCACCTTGATCTATGTTCATGGTGATCAAACTTCCTCGGGAGTGTTGTACCATCTTGTGATCATCTTTTTAATTCATGACAAATTCAATGGGGAAAGTTGTGTAATTTTTTATCCTCCAAGTTGAGTTTACTGGGGGCTGTTGGAACATGTGGTTCCATCATACACTTGACCTTGTTGGTTAAGTGGGTTGACCAACTCTTTGGGTCTACGGATGAATAAATTAATGGTTGACCATGTCCACTTAGGATCCTAGATCCACGTTTTATGGAAAGGTGCAATTGAATCCACCCGATATTATTGGCTTAGTCCTTGATCAAAACCTATTTATAGACGATCCTTGTGATTAGTCTATCATCATTGGGAAATCTATTTTCCACTCTCATGGAGCGTGCTCGTGATTCAATGCAACATTGTCTTTAGAAACCACCATTTCTCTCAGATTTGTTCTCCTCTGTGGTTAATTCCTATCCCAACACACATATCTCTTGATAGGAAACATGTTAGGCTCAAGGAAGAAGAGGATCACTTGATCTAGTCATTGAATCTAGTTGGAGCTTATGTTCCCAAAATAGGCTAGAAAACACTAGCAAAATAAGGAGAGAATACCAACATGTATGGTGTTGGAAAATTATTTGGAAATTAAAATGGCCAATGAAAAACAACATCTTTGTGTGGTTGATTTTACACAACAAGACTCGAACATGGTATGTTTTTCAAAAGAGGAATATTATAGGGACATGATGGTGTTTTCAATGTTTCCAAGAAGAAGAAACTAAACTTCATCTCCTATTGGAATTTCCATACTCCAAGGAGGTATGGAAAGAGGTGGAAATATTAATAGGGATTGGGAATATCTAGGAAGGAGGAAGTCTTGATTAGGCCTTTAGAACCCAATGTAACAAAAATGAGATTTACAAGATTAGAGCACTTCCACATAACATAGTCTGGGGAGTATGGCTTGCTAGAAATCTAAATTTGTTTGAAGAAAAGGAGACATTTCCCCTCTAATGTCTTGTCCATTCCTTAAATATTTTAAATGCATACCCACGGGTTCAAGAAAAATGTATATCTCATATGCAAAGTGAAGTGGATATAAATAAGAATATTCCATAGGAGTTTTTGGATAGTGCATCATAGGGGAACCCTTTTAAGGGAGGTTCAAGGGTAATAATATACTTATCTTCATAATCAAATTATGTCTTTTAAAGTTGGAATTGGTCAAGAAACTAACAACTTCTGTGAATTTATGGATTTAAAGTTGGTCCTAAAACTAGCACAAGAATTTGGTATAACCCAATTACAATATTTTGGAAACTCAAAGCTAGTTATCCAATGGATGCACAAAGAAATTGATCTCAGGAATTTTACATTACAACCCTTGCATGATTAAGTTCTCAATCCACTAACATTATTATCGTATCATCTCTATCTTGTATTTACATGGACAATAATAGTGCTACAAATGGGCTCTCAGAAGTTCGAGATGGGCTAGAACGAGGAACCTGGATTGTTTTAGTAATCTAGAATGGACATACTATAGAATATAATCATGAACCATGGACCTAATTGTAGCCATTATAGTTTATATCTCAATTTTTGTATAATAACAGAATTTCACTGATCTTTAAATAAAAGATTAATGTACTTTTTTAAATGTCATTTTGGTTACTTACGAAGAGACTACTAATGTAACTGAAGAGGAACAACTTACAAGTTTTCCTTGTGATGATGGAGAATGTCAAGTAAAGGAATTTAAAGATATTATGAATTCCATGGGAATTTGACAATGTATTTTTCTTATATTAATAAAAATACATATTTTTTTCCTTGGAAACAAAAAAGAATGTTAAGATTGAGTTAAATATTAGTATATATTTGTGTTGTGCTTATTGTGAAATGTTTATGCATTAATCTATGATTTTATATCATGTGGTAACTCTATTAGAAGTTTGTCACTTATCTATGTTTATTGTTATATACTTATGCTCCACATAGCTTCCTATTTTATTCATTTCCTAGTAGTGTGGTTATTAGTGCTACTTTGTCATGTTTGTAGATTATAATTATGGGGATATGTTTCATTATTACTAGAACAAATAAGATTTATGCATCATTCTTGGCTTTCTCAATTTAGTGGTTTCTCAATAAGCACCTAATGCTACTTGAATCTTGATCAATGATATAATTCCAAAGTTTACAACATTAATTGAAGTGTTATTAGTATTATGTAGAATAGTTTTGGTTATTTACGATTTCTAGCCATACTCTTGGATTTAGTAGTAGGCTATTCTTGCTTATGTTTAGTGACTAGCTTGTCTCATTTTAGGTTGTTGGTTCTATGGCATATAAGTGTTCACAATAGTTAATGCTTTATCAACCTCCTAACGAATATGAGAGAGTTTGACACAAGTTCATTTCTGGTGGAAGCAGTGGAGTTTTCCCTTACTATCAATGATATTAACAACATTTGTGATCTCTCATGGCTATGAATAGTAAGATGCAATTCATAATGTTCTTTTCATTTCATGATAGTTGCATTTTATTTTTCATACCCCAGATTATGCAACTAGGCCATTACCAATGTAACATAACTAGCCTCCAGTTGAGCATCATTACATGCATAATACACATTAAATATGGATATTTTCTAATTAATTAAATTCTTGTAGCTTATCATTCGCGGATCACACATGGATTTAACCATTGGATTGATACTTCATTTATAAATGCACCTAACAACATATATTAAACATGAATACAACATTTCAATCAAACAACAAACACAAAATATTCATATAAACCATCTACACAATGAAATTAACATAACACCATAACATAAACACTTATATGTTAATTCTTAACCAATTGGATGCAAAAAAAGGATGAGCCTCCCAGCCATAGGCACTGTTGTTCATTTTCTCTCAACAGTTGGCACCCCTGAGTTGAGGCTATGATCCCACAAGGATATTTGGCCCATTGGTTTTCCACTCTCCACACACTGTAATCCCGAAAACTAGGTTCTACTCCCAAAACAACTCCAATCCTCTAGCTCTCTCTCTCTTCCCCACAACCTACACTACCCAAGGAATGCACCCCCTTCACTTCTCATAGTTCCTAGTGCACTTGGTTGGCCAAGAATTCCTCAGATAGGATCCAATAACTTTCAGCTGCTTCACAAGTTCTCATAGTAGCGTTCACAAGACTCTTGAGATATTTCCTCAACAAGAATTTGTAGCACAAGCTTACCACCTGATTTACAAGAACACTAGCCTCCTTCTTCACACCCAAAACATATCCAAACAATGGCTTCCTTCAAGTATACCATGGGTGGTATTCTTCCTAATCCTCTTCTCTCCCTTTACTGCCGAAAATCTACATGTAAAAATTGTCCCTATTCTACATACGAATTTCCTCTTCTTCCTTTCTTGCTTGACTCACACTCTTCTCAAGGATCAATTTTACTTCAGCCCATCCTATCCAATAACTATGGGATGTGACCACTCACACCCACTCTCTTACATGAGTTTAAATTATTGTCTTCTCATACACTCAATCCACAAATAGAAGGTTATACACAAAGATAATAATTTCAGGAATGTGGGTTGGATTAATACCCATAAATAATTCCCCCTTGGACCCCTCTATCTTGTGGAATCATATCCCCCTATCATTATTCATCTATTTCATATCGCAGCCAACATTTAATAATTTTATTAATTATTTCAATGTTCATAATATGCAATTCGTCCCCCGGCCACATTAAATCAATACGGGCCCTTCGCCCAAACACATAAGCTGACCAACCTAATTCACATTTATAAAATTACATTATAATTCACGGGGATTAGAAATGGGGATGTTACATCCCCTCCCACTTATTTTTACACTTTCCTTAGTGTACAACACTCTACATGTGTACTTTCATTTTACAATTCCAACTCCTTGGCCAATAACCAACATATAGGATCTCTGGCTCGAAATCACACATGCATTCTAGCCTTAAAAAATTACATAAGCACTCTGTCCCCAATACCACATATACATAGGCACTTAGGCCCCCAAAATCATAAATACATAGGTTCTCTAGCCCCAAAACATATATACAAAGGCACCCTGGCCTGAAACATATACACAAGCCACTGACATTCTCCTACAACTATTCTGATTTTCACCAGCTCTCTTCCTCTTGACCTTCCGAACCCAAGGAATGGAATCCCATTCATTTATTAGGGTTGACCCAAGGAATGAGTCCCCTTCATTGTCCTCAGTCCATCGGGCTAAACCATTCATTTATCAAGGTCTTTTGGCATAGGTAATTAGGTATATCACTACCGGGAACTCAAGGGAACTTGCTTCTAGGAAAAATATCAGTAAAATAAATAACAACAACCTTGTTGTTGCAGTGAAACTCACACAAGAGTGCACTCTTCAGGCATGACAACCTTTTCCTTTGACAGTGTAACTCACACAAGAGTTCATTCTTCAGGCCTGACAACCTATTTCTTAGACAGTGCAACTCACAAAGGATTTCACTCTTTAGTCCTGACAACCTGGTTCTTCTTGTTGTACTCACCCTTTAGGCTCATGAATCCCTTCCACTTTTATACAGTTCCTCAAGTGATCCATCATTTTCCAAGGTGTTCTCACATAGATGAATGCCATCTTACTGCTAGAATTCAACTAGCAATGCATAACCTATGACAACTATGTCATCTGCATCAAATGCAGTAATTATGAGACATCATCATAAAATTTTCATTATAAATTTCAAATCTATTTTACACAGGAAAACAAAAGTTTCCAAACATGAATCCTTTGCTCATAATTGCTTGGTTCTTGCAACAACAGGCATCGATCTTCCTTATGTCTTACACCACTTCCATATCCAAGACCATTCTTCTTGCAATTTTCTCAATTTCCATGCAACCAAACAAATTGTTAGCATATCATAACAATTTCCAATTATTAATTTCTCAAATTTGGTTATACAAGTAAATTAAAATTCCCATGCATGATATTTTTTCTCATTATGTTTGCCTCTTGCAGTGCTATATATTAGTCTTCCTTATGGGATTACATTATTTCCATATCCAAAACCAGTCTTCCTACAATTTTCTCAATTTTCTTGCAACCAAACAAGTTGTTAATATCTCATGCACAATATTTGCATTCAGTCCATGAAGTGATTTTCAGAATTATATTAATCTAAAAATTCCATCACTTCCAACTATTATTCATATTAAAAATGGAATTCATCCATTAATCATATTATCTAGAATGATATTATCATTCACAGTATATGCATTATTAGCACACCAAGATTTTCATAACACAATCAAACTTTACCAATAAATAAAACCATTGTGTCAATAATCATGGCCACATCTACACAATCCATCCTTGCATTGACTCTGGAATACCATATGTTCATGTCATTTATTCTACCATGTGAGTTGGAAGGTATGTCCCATTTCTTAATACTGCATCCAAACTCTTCCTCACAAACCATGAGATCCTTTGGATACCTTCCTCTTCAACCCATACACAACACTAGGAACATCATCCCCGAGTGATATTTAGTGTAGGAAAAAAGGTTGCAGTCCAAACCTTAATTACATAGGGGAAAACCATTATGCACTTGGATGGAACTATAGTATTTCCATGTCCATTCTCATCATGGCCTCACACATGACCATCTCTAATGGAATTAATTACTACAATAGGAGTAATGTCTCTTGACTTAACTCAATTATGACCTCATAACCAACATAACACAGTATGAAATTAATTTTTCATAAATGCATTCAAGCAACATATATTATTTGAATACTCAAGGCCTCCTTCCTTTACATCAATTTAAATATTGATATTTGTCTGGGGGAATTCTTACCTCAATTCCCTTTAACAATTATATGTCATAACAACCTCAAATGCACACATGTGTGGTTTCCATTAATTAATTTGATGCTACCTGATCAATTAGTACTTTATAGAAGCTCACAGTCTCATTTTTCCAATCTCTTGATCATCATTCTCACCATCCCCATTTTTTATTTGTATGGATGGATACAATAAGAAAAAATATCATCATGTTATAATCATGTTTCTTTGATACACAATCCATCATTAGTTTTATTCAAATATCATAGCATCATTATTCCACACACACACACACACACACATATCAATAGAATACTCTTAGTATATAACCATGCCACTAGCATGTTCAAGCATGTATACATGCAAAAACACACATTAGTATGCACCAAAAATTTGATATTTCATGCCTATTTTATGCACATGCATTCTATCTGTATTCTATGAATCATGCGTCAATTGTATCACACACTCCAATGCATATCTATTACATATTAATTAATTATTTATATTTATTGTTGTATATGATTGTCCTTGAATTTTTGTAGAACCCTACTTCCTTTTGCACTAATATTATGATCAATTGTGCACCAATGTCCCCTATTCTACACCTGCTAGCCAAGCCTCACTTGACCATTCTGTATTTCCAGCCACTAGATCCACTAGTGTTGTCATCTCACAATTGCTTCCTTTATCTAAATAAATATTGTCCCAACATATTTTGGGCTATAATTCTTAATATCCATAGTGTTATAGAATGCACTATTCCAGTTGCATATTAACACTACAATGTAATTAGCCACTTCCATTTCCTTGACCACATTGATCTTGAAACACCATTATCATTGATTAACATTTCAATATTTTGAAATATTTCTTTTATGTCATCTTTCTAATATGTTTTGTCATCCATGGCTTTCCTCAATTTTAAATACTTCATTGAGTGATCCATTGTGAAGAACTACTTGGCCACTCAACACCACTTTGATCCAAATGGAATGCTATGCATCCTCCATTTTCACATGTACCCTACTTTTGTTGTGCACTCTGATGATAGAAGCAACCTCCTTGCTTTGGATATTTTTAGACAAAAGTTGTTAGATCATACCCAACAAGTATGATTTCATGCATTCCCATACTTTCACATAGATATGACTCATCCACTCCATGAGTCAAACCTCATCTCATGATATCCTTTCTCCTTCTCTTGTAGCAAGCCTTTTTTTTTTCTTTTTTTTAACCTTCACTTTAATTCTACCTTCAAGGCTATGGAGTTCTTCTTAACCCCCTGTGCATGCAATGAATTTTATCACTTATTGGATTCATTCTTTATTTTGAGAAGCTCTATTATATTTAGCTTGTAAACCATTTGGGCTCCATATAAGCTGAATACTAATATTCCCTTGTTCTTCCTTAGATCTTTGTCAACCTTGCATCACCTGCTCTACAGTCTTGCACTTTCCTTTGCATATCTTGATTCTTTAGAAAATGGTACAAGGATGAACTACTTACATAGTATATGGACTCTAGAGTTAATATGGAACATACCCACAGAATGATCAATTGTGTAATCTATCCTCTTTCTAGAAATCCCTTTCACACAACACTCTTTGTAGCGTGTTCTTCTGCTGAATAACAATTCCCTATTAGTAAGTTCAACCTCTCTTTATTTGTCAAAATATTGCACTTTAAGTGTTACTATAGGATTATACATAGGAATATCCTAAGAATATACACTATTCCTTACAAAAAAATCACCTTTGGAACTCATCTTTATCGTCTGGGAAGGTTTCTCCAAACTTTGAAACTATTTGAAAAAATCTTCACATTGAGTGGTTACACATTCATGGAATCCAATTCCAGTTTCTGTTACTTGTAATGTAGCTCTTTATTTCCTCAAAAAAATTCTACAAGCTCTTACATGTTTCCATTATGTTGATATTCAATCCTAGGCTTGCATTTATCTGATTATACCTCCAATTTTGCACCTTGTGCAAGAAACCATTTTTGTTAAATTTATGCATATTATATAAATTTGTTAGTTAATGTTATAGGTCATTCTTTATCCCAACTGATGAAGGAAACAATGAACCAAATAAAAAATCTTATTCCTTATTCGAGTTCTTTTATTTGAGCTATAGATACATAGTGTACCTTGGTACATTTTGTTATCATGGGGTTTATTGGATAAAAACATCGTTTAGGGACTAAACAATGCCCCACAAGTTAATGACCTTCAAAAACCACAAATAATTCACATAAAATTGATTTTTTTACTACTGTAATAGCAATTTCAATATGAACTGTTGATCTCAAATAAGGAGAAACAAAAACCATTGATATGAATCTATTGGCCATCGACAATCAACACTTTCCTTTGGAAGCGTTCAACTCCTTCCCCAATCTGTCGATGCAACTATTGACCATCGACCCAACTCCCCGATGACCGATTTGCACACAACTCTAAATCCACCTATTTAACCATCAACCATCAGAGATATCCATTGGTGAATGGAACTCCTCATGTATTCAGCTAATTCCCAACCATTGGCCCATAAATGATCAGTGATTCCCAACGTCTATCGAAGAGACTTCCCCAAATTGATTGACCTTACCATCGGCCATCGACCACTTCTAGGTTGACGTGGAAACTACTAATGTAGCATGACACATCATCCTAAGGTGTCAAATTGGGTGACATGTCATGACACATGGATGTTGGCATATAATGAAACATGGATGATGATGGAATCATCCTCTTTCCTCCATTAGCCATTGACCAATTCTCTTGGATGACCGAAACACTTTTCTAAATCAGTCAACGCCCAACCCTCGGTGTGTGTATCATCGACGAATTTTATTGCTTGAATCAAAACACTTTTTTGAATTCAACCAACACCTGACCACTGGCCCATTGACCATCAATGACTTTTGTTGGTGATTAAAAATACTTCAAGGGATTCTATCGACGCCAACCATCAGCCATTGACGATACTCTCTAGACGTGTGAAACTTTCATCAAATCCTGTTGATCCTGACCATCGACAAGTTTCATTGGTGAATTTTGACACTTAGAAAATTTGGCCAAAATCTGTCGATCCCTAACCATCAGTCGTCGACAATCGAAGAATTCTTTTGGATGAACTCAACTCTTTGCCAAAATCGTTGATTCTTTTGAAAAGTCAACAAGAAACATGTGTCTAATTTACTTTTCCCTTAATTAAAATTAGACAATAAATATTAATCTATTATCTCATTCATAACTGAGTGATTTGGAATTGTAACAGAATTACAAGTGTAGTTAAGTGAGTTAACCTTAGTTGTATTAGTGCGAGTTCAGTGAATTAACTATTCATTAATTCACAATCAGTTAACTCGCATGCAACTGAAGACTTTCCATGACTAACTACATGCATGTCATTCCAATGAACACCAGTTGAGATAACAGGTGAAAGGGACAGTTGGCTATCAGTTGTGATTTGTTCCACATGCAGTGGATATTCTTATGAGCATGTGCAAATGATTCATTCGATTCATTGTGAGAATTCAGATTGAAGAGTTTGTGTAGAGGAGGCAGGCTGTCTAGACACAAGAATTGGTGCATGTATTTGCTAATTTGTGTATGACAGTGTGAGACGATTGTATTGTACTGAGATCTCTTGGATTAGAGTTTTGTATGAGATTGTTTCATGATTCATGATATACATAATATATGATAGTGGGGTTTTTAGCTTTATGCTTTCCCAGTAAAACTTCTGTGTTGTGTGTTATTGATATTTCACTTTGTGCATTGTGGTTGTGATCGTGGTTTAATTTCTTCCGCAAAAGTAATAGTAGAAGCGATTCTGTATTTAACAATAGTGGAACTTGTTAGATCAGGAGAATCATAGGAATAATCATTTGGGTATTGAAATTTCTACATGGTATCAAATCCACGGAGGCCATGAAGCTACGGAAGTGAGGTGCGATCATAATTGCATTCTCGCAGGTCCCGTCTCTAGCCGGGTGCAAACTCTAGTACTAAAAATTTCCGGTGTTTTCAAGAACTATAATTCTCGCACCCTAGACAAAGGCAAGGTGAAAACTTCATTGGCATTCTCGCAGGAAAATACACTAGCAGGGTGCGAACTTCCCTCACCCTAACAGTGGAGCAGGGTGCGAACTTCCAGGACATTCTCCCAGGCTACAGTGGAGCAGGGTGCGAACTTGATAGGCAATTTCACAGGCTATACATAGGTAGGGTGCGAACTTCCCTCAGGTTACTCTCAGGTGGGGTGCGAACCTCCCAGGGAAAGAGGAAAGTGAAGGGGTTGTGTTTTGGGTTGGATAACATTCAAATTTGCAAGATTTTCTTGGTGCAATAGTTGATTCAAGATCGAAATGTCTTTCAATGGCTTGAGGTTGGAGTATGCACTCGAGGGAAACTCTAACTACATTTCTTGGAAGGATAGGATGGAGGCAGTTCTCGAAGACAATGGCTTGAAGGGTTACATTGACGCAAATATTCCTAAGCCAGATGCAATAGATACTGCAAATCTTGATGCATGGCAAAAGAAAGTGGCGAAGGCGAGGAGGATTCTGTTGGAGGGAGTACGAGACCACATTGTCTCAAGTCTCCATGGGAAAACCACACCATATGCAATGTGGAAGGTTTTTACAGATCTGTTCCAAAACAGTAGCGACCATAGGAAATTGGTGCTCAAAGATAAACTCAGGAAGATTAAGATGGAGAAAGGCGACACCATTCCAAAATATCTCACAAAGTTTGTCCAATGTCGGGATGAGCTTGGAAGTGTGGGAATAACAGTCGTTGCTGATGATTTGGTGAGCTTGGCGCTCCTAGGGCTTCCTAAGAGTTGGCACAGTTATCAAGAATTTGTCAATGGAAGGGAAAAATTACCGGATTGGGAACGACTATGGTCAGATCTGGTGCAAGAGGAGTTTAGGCGGAACACCAGAGATGGATCTTCATCAAAGCGTGATGATGAAGAGGATTATGCTTTGACTTCCAAGGAAAGGAAAGGGAAAGGGAAGAAATCCCAATCAAATTCTGAGTCTAAAGTCAAGAAGCTAGATTTGTCCAAAGTGAAGTGTTTTCACTGTCACGAACATGGGCATCTCGCTACTAACTATCCATAGAATAAGAAGAACAATATGGTTGCTGGAGCTGCAACTGGTGAGGCTCTTGTCTCACAATTTGAGCTTGACTTCACTTTGATCGCATTCATGGCATCAAGTGCATCGGGATCAATGTGGTATTTGGATAGTGGCACTTCCTTCCACATGACGGGAGATAAAGAGTCTTTCATTGACTTGGAGGAGAAAGATCTCAGAATGCATATAGATATAGGCGACGAAGGAAGATACAGTGCGACTGGTATTTGTACCATTACCTTTCAGAGGGAGTCAGGTTAACCATTTCAATTAAAAAATGTTATGCATGTTCCAGGTCTGAAGAAAAACTTGGTCTCTGTCACAATGTTGGAGGACAGAGGCTATGATGTTGTTTTTAGAAGTGGTATAGCCTACCTGCAACATAAAGCAACAATTCAAGTCAAGAAGATAGGGATTCGAGTTAAGAATCTCTACATGTTGCAGGTAGATGGCTACGGTGCCATGATAGGCAAGGAAGAAATAGTGGTGAGTTAGGATGAGGGCGAATTATGGCACAGGAGATTAGGCCATCTTCATCATGGAGCCTTGAAGATCATGCAAAAAATATCTACTGGACTTCCAATGGGAACACTTGCTCAGTTAGATCAGTGCAAGGGGTGTACCCTGGGGAAGTATGTAAATTCCACCTTTCATGAAAAGGAGAACCGTGCTTCGGTAATCCCGGAGAGAGTTCACATGGATGTGTGTGGACCATTCTCGGTTGCTTCAACAACAAAACACAGGTATTATGTTATTTTTGTTGATGAATTTTCTCGTAAATGCTAGATATTCTTCATGCAGAAGAAGGATCAAACATTCTCAAAGTTCTGTGAGTTTAAAGCATTGGTGGAGAAAGAGTCAGGGAAGAAAGTGAAAGCTCTAAGGAGAAATAATGGTGGAGAATACATCTCTAATGAATTCAAAGAATTTTGCAGTAGAGAAGGAATTCGAAGAGAACTCATAGCGCCTCATAACCCACAACAAAATGGGGTTGTGGAGAGAAAGAACAGAACGATCGTGGGTGCAGCATGAGCAATGTTGCAATTAGGGCCTACCTATGCATTTGTGGGCAGAAGCATGCAATACTGCGGTTTATGTGCATAATTGTTGTCCTCATAGAGTACTTGGCATGAGTACACTTGAAGAATCTTTTACTGGTAAGAAACCTGATGTTTCTCATTTTAAAATTTTTGGTTCATCTGTTTATGTGCATGTAAACAAGGATGCCAGGAAGAAGATGGAACTGACTACTGAAGTTGGGATATTTTTGGGGTACACAGAAACACCCCATAATTATCGTGTGTATTTTCCAAATAGTAAGATGACTGTTATGCGACAGGATATAAAATTTGATGAGGGGAAAGCCATGTGGTTGTCGCTTGAGAGGGAGCTAGACTTGCATGCAGAAGAG
>ML793263.1:104258-122279 GCA_009831015.1 Picea engelmannii | reverse complement strand
AATTAGACAATAAATATTAATCTATTATCTCATTCATAACTGAGTGATTTGGAATTGTAACAGAATTACAAGTGTAGTTAAGTGAGTTAAGCTTAGTTGTATTAGTGCGAGTTCAGTGAATTAACTATTCATTAATTCACAATGAGTTAACTCACGTGCAACTGAAGACTTTCCATGGCTAACTACATGCATGTCATTCCAATGGACACCAGTTGAGATAACAGGTGAAAGGGACAGTTGGCTATCAGTTGTGATTTTTTCACACATGCAGTGGATATGCTTATGAGCATGTGCAAACAATTCATTCGATTCATTGTGAGAATTTAGATTGTAGAGTTTGTGCAGAGGAGGCAGGCTGTCTAGACACAGGAATTGGTGCATGTATTTGCTAATTTGTGTATGACAGTGTGAGACGATTGTATTGTACTGAGAGATCTTGGATTAGAGGTTTGTATGAGATTGTTTCATGATTCATGATATACATAATATATGATAGTGGGGTTTTTAGCTTTACTCTTTCCCAGTAAAAATTCTGTGTTGTGTGTTATTGATATTTCACTTTGTGCATTGTGGTTGTGATCGTGGTTTAATTGCTTCCACAAAAGTAATAGTAGAAGCGATTATGTATTTAATAATAGCGGAACTTGTTAGATCAGGAGAATCACATGAATACTCATTTGGGTATCGAAATTTCTACAGATTCGACCATCGACCATCGAAGAGTTTAGCTGGAGAACTCCAAACCCTCCACAAATCTTGTCAACCTGACCATCGACTGTTGGAAAAATATTTCAATGAACTCCAACACTTAGAAAATTTTCGACATTCCTATGATTAATTTGGACCATTGATATGATCCCTTTAAAAAACCCCGAAATAAATTATGGCCATCGATTTGATCAACCTTTCAAATGGTCGATACCATATGGATTTTTAAATTTATCATGCAGAATTTCAGTCGCTGATCTCGAGATCAAACACAATCTCAACTGTCAATTCACCAAATTAGCTGCAACTCTACAAGAAGCCATTAAAACTCAAATTTTGACCATTCCAAGTTGAATTCGTCTCTGCAACTTTACCTCTCTACTCTATTAACCTTCTTAAACTATCCATAGTCGTTCAAACTTGGATCTTACTCATGAAATTTTGGATTTCACGTGAGCTTCTCCGTTTTCCCCCAATTTTAAATAGACTGAAGTCTACAACAACAAATTGCTCAATTCACACATGTTCTTGGCCCATTCAAGCCTGATGTTTGAACTTGACAGTTCTTATACCACTTTGTAATGTACCCAACCTCCAATTGAGCACCATTACAAGCATAATACACATTAAATATGGAGATTTTCTAATTAATTAAATTCATGTAGCTTATTAGCCACATATCACACACGAATTTGACCATTGAACTAATACAATAGTTCTAAATGCATGTAAAAACATATATTAAATATGAATACAATTGTTCAAGAAAACAACAAACACACAACATTCATATACACCATTTATGCAATGGAATTAACATAAGAAAAAAATATAAACACTTATTTTTTAATGCTTAACCAATTGGTTGCAAATGAAGGATGACCCTCCCAGCCATAAACACTACTATTCATTTTCTCTCAACAAAAATCCACCCTTGATTTGAGGCTATGAGTTCAAAAGTATATATGGCCCATTGGTTGTCCACTCTCCACACACCACAACCCCAAAACCCAGGTTGTACTCCCACATCAGTTCCAATCCTCTAGCTCTCTCTCTTCCCCTCAACCTTCACTACTCACAGTCCCTCAAGTTGTATCATTCATTTATCAGGGTCCCTAGTGCACTTGGTTAGATAGAAATTTCTCAGCTAGGATCCAAGAAATTTCATTTTCTTCAGGAGTTCTCATAATAGCCTTCAAAAGATTCTTGAGATATTTCCTCAATAGGAATTTGCACCACAATCTTACCACCCGAATTACAGGCACACATGGCTCTTTCGTCACAAACAAAACATATCCAAACAATGGCTGCATTCAAGTATACCATGGATGGTATTCTTCCCAATTATCTATTCTCCCTTCGCTGCATACTATCACTCTGTAATTTCTAGAGGTTGTAGAAGAAAGGACAAAGGTAACCACAAACCCACTTTGGAAGTTGGGATCTAGCCCTACCAGCTTCAGAGAAGGATCTCTATGTAATATTCAGATTTGTTTGAGTTAAAATATTAGGCTAGTTA
The DNA here is from genome assembly GCA_009831015.1 of Picea engelmannii. NCBI lineage: Eukaryota > Viridiplantae > Streptophyta > Pinopsida > Pinales > Pinaceae > Picea > Picea engelmannii. The sequence continues at coordinate 120,052 of ML793263.1, read as the reverse complement.
TGACAGTTCGGGATTTGTTTGTTTGTTTGAAATGTTTGGTTGATTAAATGGTGAAATTACCATTGGGTTATGGGCTCTGTCTATTAAAATAAGGATCTGTTTCATCTTTTTATAAAGTTTCTTCACAGGGAAAGATAGTTAAACTGTTTTGATCTGGTAAATTTAGATGAAGTGAATGGGAAGAAATGAGAAGAATTCCATCAAGTCAAGAGAGCAACTAGGAATTCATTTTACTTAATTTCAGTTGAAAACATAAAGATCATTCAAAGTCAGAAACTGAGTATATTGAAATAAATTTTGTTCTTTAGCCTTCTTTTGAATATTAAGAATTAGAAACACATCAGAATGAAAACTGAGAAATAAAACATGAACTGAGAAAGATGCACTTCACCAATAGTCTGACACGAGAATCCTGTGAAAAAACCTTTTTTATTGTTGGTCGATCCTCTTGAATGATACAAAGTTGCTTTCTTGGATGCAAAAATCAACCCTCAATACTTCGAAAGGAGAAGTATTTATACATTTAATTACATAAGATCTTGTTATAAATTATCAGGATATAATTTAGGGATATCTAAACAAATTGTATCTCTAATTACAAAAATATAGGAATCTTTAGATCTGCTTGGATTTCTGGTGTTGATTTGATGGAAGTTGTTGGTGACTTGTCCCTTTGAATTTGCTTGGTTGTTGGTCCTTGTTGGCTGAAAAATAGAACTCCTCTTTACTCAAGTAATTCACAGAGCTTGTCCCACCTCTTTTTACTTGGGATTGATATCTTGAGTAATTTTCTGTAGATTTCATCCATCTCTGTGTACTTAGAAAAAGTAGGCTTAGTGATGAAAAAATGTTTGATTTCATGCTGAATTTTGAATTCAAACTGGAATGTTTCTAGGAAAGATTTCCCAGTGATGCTTCCTTGTATTCCTGCAAATTTTGAATTGTATTTTGCCATTTTCTTTAATTTTTAGTTATAATTAGGCAGGGTGATTAACTTGTCATTCAACAATAACAAACTAGGTAGACATTTTTTGTTTAGCACCTCGAACTTGTTGAAGAATATCTAAACACCTATGTCCATAACCTAAGATTTTTCTTCCAACTGCAACATGAGGCCTTTCTTGGTGAGAACCTTTTTTATTTCTAGGATAGTTTCAGTTCTGTCCTCTATTTCCAGCTCCTCTAACTCATGTTTGCTTTTAGAGTTTAGAAACCTGATGAGATCTGTGGCTTCTATTGGCTTTTCTCCCAATTATTCCTTAATGATTTCACTAGCTTCTCTAGCTTTGATTTGTATAGAGGGCCAAATCTCTGTCATGTACTTATTTATGTCTATCCATATATTTTCCTTAGCTTGGTCTAAGGTATTTTTCATGGTTGTTTATTTCCCTAACTGTTGCAATCGTTGGATTAGCCTCTGAGATTTATGCATTTCTTCTTGATGATAGCCCAGATCTTTGATTTCTCTTCCTATAATAACTTCACTTCTTCCTATACTTTATGATTTTTTCTCCTTTTATGGACATGTCCTCCATAGATTTCAGTATTTTATCAAAGGAATCTAAATTTTGTGTTGGGATTGATGTTGATGTAGAAATTTCTTTGTTCATATCCCTGTCAGGGGCATTGCATCTAGAGGAACCGTGGCCAAATTTGCATTCTTTTCTTTTTACTTGATCAACTTGTCCATCTCTGCTTCCATTTCCCTAATCTGTGCATTTTGATCCATTATCAATTTGAGCATCTCTTCTTTTTGGATTTTTGTCTCAGCTACTTCTTTAGTTTGTGAATCCTCTGTTGCTGGAAGTTTTAGTTGTTTCCTGGGTGATGCTATATCAAAATTATTCTTCTTTATCAATTCTTCTACTGCTTTGACATTAGTCAGGTCATATCCAATTTTGAGAACTAACTCTTATAATGATTTTATCATCCTTGGACAAAGAAGAAATCTTTTGAATTTTTAATTGAGACTGGATATTATTTAGGGATACCTGTAATTTGGAAGATTTCATTGAGGTGTTTTTCAAGGTTTAAAATATCATGTCTCATGTCTGTCTATGCATATCCATCTGGTCAACAAGTTGGACATCCTTTAGATCAAATTCAAAAGAAGTCTTCTTGTAATATGTTGTTGTCTTTGTATAGGGGACTTGTGCCTGTAAGAATGCCATTTGCATTATTCCCTTCTCTGTGTCAAAAGATGACAATAGTCTATGCTGATCAATAGACAGTCTATTTCTAGAATTGAGTATAAGTGTTAGTTTTAAGAAGTTAATTTCTTTGTTTAATTTCCTTATACTTGTCAAAAATATTTGACTCCTTTTCTCCATGAATTGATTCAACTGTCAGAGTTGTGTCTGGATTTCTTTGTGAGGATGGTGATGATGGAGATCCTACAAAACAATTGCCTGACTGTGCTAAATAGTGTGGTCCTTCCAAAACTACTGTAAATTGCATTTCTCCTTCTTTCAGAAAACCTGTTGCGTGAATGGTTTTAGTCCTCTTCCTATATACTTAAAAATCATCTACTGAGACCTCTATGACTGAAGGATAGTCTTCCTTCCTTGATATTTTCTCTACTTGATTATGAGGTGTGATGGTCTATGAAGTGTTCATAGACACAGGCTACTCTTATGCTTCTTGCAAAGTGTTCACTTCCCACTTATCCTGGTTCATATATCTCTCAATATATGGCCTTTGTGTATGCACATAGGGAGTAGTCTTTTGTTTGGACCTCAACTTAGAAATGATGCAAAATGGGTCATATGACCAAGTGAATATTATAGGAAACTTCATCTGTCTCAAGAGGATGTCTTCTTCTTCACCTGTTGCTCTGCTATTGCAAATGAATTGTCCAATTTGAGTTTTGATTCTGAATTGGGATTTCTTCTTGGCTACTACAAAATAAATTTCATCTAAATTTACCATCTTCCTTATGTACTCCAATGCAAAAATCCTCATTGGGAGGTAATTAGGAAATTTATATGGTGGCAGCTCACATCCATACACCCTGATTTTTGTATAATCCTAGTATAGATACCAGTCACATGTATTGGCTTGATTAGTTAGGTGTAAAACCTTCTAAATTTCTTCCCTAACCCTGGGTTTTGTGCTGATTCTCGACAAACAAGTAGCTGGATGGATGAATTGGTCAATGAAATCTTTGAAGATGTACTCTGTTGAGTTCTTTCTCACCAATGATGTCCAAAATATGACTAATTGTGGGCTTCCTTGTTCATTTAGCTTCTGGAGTGCAAAAGGAAACCTATCTGCTTGATAGAATAGGAACATATAAACCAGAATGGAAGAATATTTGAACATCGCTTCAGTTGGAAACTTAAGGAATTGTTCATGAATGATGTCAGCTAAGAATTGACTAAAATTGAACTTCACAACAACCTTTTATTCTGTAGAGAAAATGGGTAGAAAACCTAAAATAGGTTCATCTACGCATTCATAAAAAAAAAACCTAACATACATGAAATCATGGAGATAATATGGTTAGCTTTCTCTCTAAAAATGGAAGAGGGGTATAGTGGATTTTTCTTAGGCAATTGGGCATCTTCAGGGACAAAAATCTCAAAAAAATGGGCTCTTTGAGGAAAAGTCAATTTACAATACAATTCGTTTAGGGATTCGATGGAGAAAGGGGTGGTGGAGTCACTTTGAGGGATCTATATCATTTGTTCAATAGTTTCATGAGTAATTGTGAACAAAATCTCACTAGTGGGAGATGAAATGGCTCTTTGGCTTGGCAGATAGTTAGCCTAGCATTTGAGGAAAAATTCAGGAAAAGGATAATTTTGGGGAAACATGTAATGGGGAAAATTGGATTCCCAGAGTCCAATTTCATCACTTTGGTCGAGGAAAAATTCCTTCGGTGAGTAGTGTAATTCAAAGAAATCGAATTCACACCTCGGCTCTGCAAATTTGTAGTCTCTATCTTCCAAAGGAATGTGGTCCAAGTCGATTGGAGGCAGAATCATTGGGTTTTCATAGGTGTCGACCGACTTTCCCTTGGGAGCCATAATTGACAAATTAATAGTAGAATGAGTTGGAAACGTTGTAATTACTGGGGGAAATTCGCTTGTTGAACGGTGAGAGGTGGTTGTGGTAGTTTGATAGCTAGCTCGACGTGGTATTCATAGGTTCATAGTCAACAAACTATGTAATGGTGGTGAAAACAAGGGGTTTTTATATGCACAGGGATATCTGTTAGGGCGTGGGACCATTACAGAACATCTAACGGTCACGGGGCAAGAGTTAATTGGATAACGGATAGGAGGTGGGACATATGTCATGTAGGGAGAGGTGAATTAGCAGCATGGAAAGTGAGTGGTATCGGAATTAGGTTAGGCAGAGTTTGGAGGGGGGTGTTGGCGGTATATGGTAATCGAAAGGGGGGGTGCGAAACGATGAGGAAGGACCACGTTAGGTGGGACCAAGGCAGGGAAAACCACTTTTTGGACCCCCCCATCCGCCAATAAAGGTAGGTAGGTCAGGGGGGAGAAATAAATTGAGGGGCATTGATCAGGTACATGATGATGTCGCCGAGGGAGATCAACATGAAGCTTATGTGCTACAAGACAAAATGTCTTGTCACTTTGCCAACTTTGGATAAAAAAACATGCGCCATAAAGAAAAATGTTTTCTTTTTGAAATCTTTGCATTATTATTCATAAGCTATGCTAAACTAACTTATTTTCATCAACCTAGGGTGCATTTTAACGTACAAACCCTTTTCAATTTTTCTAAAGGAAAAAATAATCTAACCTATCTTTTATCCTATGCATCTAACTTATTAATCCAGCTTAAATAATTGGATTAATTTATTCCTCCACCTAACTATTTTAGCCAAGATTAGATAGTTTGGATCAAATTATTCTCTATCCTAACAAAAAGAATTTAAAAATGTTTGATCATGATTAGAATGTATGATTCAAACTCATTTTTCTTTTGATGGGGTTTTCTTGTTTTTCTATCTTTTCTATTTTTTTTATTTTTATTTTTCTTTTTTTCCTTTTTTCTTTTTCTTTTCTTTTATACCCTCTTTTCATTTTCATTATTTTTTATCTTTTTATCTTTTTTCTTTTGGAAATAATTTGCAGAATGTAATATTATTTACAGTATAAAATCAATGAAGGAAGAAAATTCAATCACCATTTGATACTATGAAATATAGGACTCTAACACTGCCCAAAATATGCATGTAAAAATTGTCCTTGTTTTGCATACGAATTTCCTCTTCTTCCTTGCTTACTTGACTCACACTCTTTTCAAGGATGATTGTACCTCATCCCATTCTCTCTAATAACTATGGGATGTGACCACTCACACCCACCCTCTTACATGAGTTTAAATGATTGGATTCTCTTACACTCAATCAACAAATAGAAGGTTATACACAAATATAATAATTTCAGCAATGTAGGTTGGATTAATACCCATGAATAATCCCCCCTTGAACCCCTCTCTCTTGTGGAATCATAGCCCCCCATTGTGATTCATCTCTTTCATATTGCAACCAATGATTATCACTTTTATTAGTTATTTCAATGTTCATAATATGTAATTCGGCCCCCGACCACATTAAATCAATACAGGGCCTTCTCCCAAACACATCGGATCACGAGCCTAATTCACATTTATACAATTACATTATAATTCACGGGGATGAGAAATGGGTATGTTACAATCAAATCATTTCCCTTTCAATGGAGGAAGGTCTAATTGGAAAAAAATATTGGGTGAACATGTGAAGTTGAAAAGGGACATTTTCTTGTGTCAAGAGTTTCATAATTCTTCATCTCAGATGTTCTCTTAATTTTTTTTCTCTTCAATCTCTATAGAAAGGGCTCGCTCAAGACCTAACTATGTATCTATCCTGAAAACAAATTCAATATACTAGCAATTTCTACTGATAGTACAAAGGACTCCATTAAAAAATGTTATGTGTTAAAATATAAGATGTGTTATGTGGATTTGAATTCCATTATTCTATGTTTACTGGAGATTTTTTTTTTTGAGAAACTATATTTTGACACATAAATCAGGAGTCTCAATTGGAAGAGTAACATAACCATTCAATTAGTAGGATGGACGAAATTTCAAAATACAACATCTTTAATACATTGAATGGTATGCTATTGTGGTTGGATATACCATCCAACATTACGAGTGAAGATTGTGTCATTTGTCAATCCAAACATCACTAATTTGTTCCTTCATCCTTTGCTCTTAGAGATGAGCATGTAAATCATTTTATTTGTGTTCTCAAATGTGCAACTGTGACACTAGTCCTCAATAGTGATTTCTTGTCAACCATCTAGTCGAATGGTCACCTTCCTCCATGACTTACAAACACTAGGAATGACAGTCAAAATATCCTAGAATGGAATTTCTTGAAAATCAAGGTGAGAGAATCTAGAATAAGCTATTCCCGTGGGTGTTCTCTAGTCATTGCCAAGGAGTGGAACTAGAACATTAACTCCTCTAGAGCATAGTGAAGAAAAAATCAAGATCCAGGTTTTGATGGGTCAGAAATCGCCCTTTGTCAACAACAGGTGTTACCCCTGGTAAGAAGTCCCAATTATAACTATCACCATTTGGAATAGGGAACCCATACAAATTCTGGTTCGACAACCATTTCTGGTTTGGTTTTATTGGTTGCGACCTGGTCCACTGATGAGGATGAATGATGGGTGGTCATGAAAATGGAAGATGTAGATGAAGACTATGTAAATGCATGTCTACTCTATTTATAATCTATCCTATCCTAGTTAGGAGTGAATTGTCATAACCAAATGAGATAAAAGAAAACTAAACTCTGCTTAAGACCCCATTCAAATATTTGTCATGAAGGTGCAAATTTAGAAACACATGTATACACATACATGACCAGAACAGTGTAAATCATATCTATGCGTACATCAACAACTCATGTACTCAAGGCATAAAATATAAGAAAGATTAAAAAAGTTGTAAGAGTAACATATATTGCATCAGAATAGTCCATAAGCAAACATGTCCTTACATCCCATGTGAACAACATACATTCTGCTTGAAATAGGTCGCAGCAAAACAACGACACATGCAAGTTCTTCTCTCTATCAAAAGATGACCCTGATGGCTTCTCAATATTAATAGTTTCAAAAATAGTACATTAAAGATCCAAAGAGTGGCTTCTCAATTTTAGTTGACATTGTCTTCCCAAAATAGTTTAGAAATGTAGAAAGTTTGAAGAGCCAAAAGCCCTTCTCTTGGACATAATTCTAGATTTATTGGAGGTCAATATGATACTTGGCCTTCCTCCTACCCCCATGACCTTTCATTTACAAATATTTGTCCTTTTTCTCTTTGTGATGATTAGGGGACAAAGATAGTAATTACATTTTGGATTTTTCTTCTAGCATTGGTCGGTCATAGTGGATTTTGGCTATCTTCCATCCTAATGACTAGTTTAGGCACTGAAACATCTTGGTTCTTCAAGTTTGACAGTTAATCATCATGGGGTTTAGGCCCCCTCTTCATCGAATTGAATTATATTCCCTTGGATGCTCATGTGCCACTGCTATAGCTATTGTTATTGCTTCTTTGTCGTCTTTGGCTATAGATCGCATCGGGGGGATGTTGAGTACGACCTCCCCTCAACATTGGTGCCTGGAACCATTCAACATGTGATGATGAGTGATATTAGAGGAAAAATATTAAAAACAAGCATCCAAACCCATAAAATTGAAGCATTAATTAATTTAAATTTCACATAGACTTCCATGAGTATGATTCGTGGTTCCTCTGCTCGCGGCCGAGGTGTTGTGTTCTCTCGAGGCTGTCGACAAGGTGTTGGATATTAATACTAAAAAATAAATACAATTGGTAAGGAATTTATTAAATCAGATAACTGAGAATTTGTATATCTCGAAAGGACCTTTCCAATGTTATAAAGAACGTGCAAAATGGACATTGAGTCAAACATTATGGCCAAAATACAAACAATAATATGGGGGGGGTCCTATCCCTTTTCAGAGGAGTTAATGTGAACTCCTATGATTTTCTTAGGAGGCGTTAATGGGAACTCCTCCAATTTTTCTTCGGAGGATTTAATGATAACTCCTCCGATGGTTTTAGAGGTCAAGTTATGAACTTTTCCTAGAGAAAACTGACACTTGTCTTGGGACTTCTTCGAGTGATTTTGTCGGTGCACATTCTTTTAAGTTCTTTGGAAAAGTGGTTGTTGTAACATCTGAGGCTAGGTTTCACTTCTGTATCATCATCATGTTTTGTGTGGACTCACTGAACTCAAATAATCATGCATTGGGTTTGGTTTTATGTCACAATCCCTGGTTTGATTGCAAAAAAAATGGGAGAAAAAGTTTAATATTTAAAAGATTAAATATTAAAAATCATTTAAAGGGGGTGGACCCCATTTCTCCCAACTTAATTTTTTTTAAGTAATAAGTAAAAAGGGGAACGGGGTGGCATGCCATGCCCCTTCTCCCTCCCACTCCATGAAATTCATCGAATTATAAAAGAAAAGGGGGAGGGATGGCATGACTAAGCCCTCCCCACTCCACTTATGCACRCTTTTACAACATGGAGGGGGTCGTGGGTCATTCCCCCTTCATATTGATGTTTCAATACCCAAAAAAATGACCTATGAAAGCTTTGAAACCAACTCTCGTGACCTATGAAAGTTAATACTAAGTGTTCCAACTTGGTTGATAGACTTATTGTTAAGTGGTCTGAGTGTATCTATGGACTTAATGTTAAGTGCTCACATATGTGCGTTGGAGTTAATATGAAGTGTTCTAATCTAAGCACTAGAGTTAATATTAAGTGGTCCGAGTGTATCGATGGACTTAATGTTAAGTGCTTAGATATGTGCGCTGGAGTTAATATTAAGTGTTATGATCTAAGCGCTAGAGTTAATATTAAGTATTATGAATTGGTTAATAGACTTAATGTTAATTGGTCTGAGTGTATTGATGGACTTGTTATAAACTATTCTGAGTTACATAAGAGTCCTTGTTATAAACGTCATCGGGTTGTGTTTTAAAATTTCGTTTCAAGTGTTTTTAAAAAAGGAGTACAACTTTGGTTATTCCTTGATTATCATCATTGGTTCCTCCATAAATAATTAATTATAATTATAATTATAATGATATCATTATTGATAAACAAATTCCTTGGTTATTCCTGTGTTATCATCATTGGTTCCTCCATTCCTAGAGGCATATATAGAGATTATAGACAAATACAATGATGGAGGGGGTGCTCATAATGAAGGTGTAATAAAGTTAGGTTGGACAGTGCAAATGAGTTTAATGGTAAGTTCCTATGTAACCAAGTTTTGTGTGATGACATGATATAATTTGTCCTTTCAAACACACGCTCACATTGCTCCAACAACTTGCCTTTTATTGCATAGGTTGTTTCTTTCGATCCTACCCATAATGGGGATCAATACACTTCAACTTTCCATATGCATGCATGCACACATGTATATCTTACACCTCAACTCTACAACAACCCTTCAAAGACATTAATAAGGAGAATGAATGAGATGTCTAGACCACAATCCTCCTACATGAATGGATTGGATACGTGATATGCTTTGTATATACAATTTAGACAATGTCATGACTTATACTTTTGTACTCTAATTCCTTTGAACACGATACCTACATGAGAGGGGATCAAGAGGGTCAGATGTTGGGACAATGTTGCCATCAAACATTCAATGGATAGGCGTAACTAGAGGGTCAAATCAAGACATAGATCTTATATACAAATTCCTTGCAACATATAAAAATGACTAAAAAACGTGAATACAACTGAACTGTACAAATGTGTAATACAAAATTTATAAATAAGGCCAAAGCTAAATGTCCAAAAAATCAACTAGATAACTCAAGAAAACTACAATAACTATTATTCCTAAAGAATACTAACTTTTCATGATAGGTATATTGTCTTATATGTTATCAAAAATTTAAGAGCATAGAAATAAATTATTGAAATTTAGGCCTAGACAACTTTTCATCTTTGATGGATGCCCAATATGTTGTGCTAGCTTCCACTATTTTCTTTCCCTATTTTATGGTAGTTGCAAGGCTAATAACTCCTACATTTTTATACAATCTATGGATACTAATGTTTTCAATCGACCACTAAGGCCATGTATTGTTCAATGTAAGAGGTTACTCTTGAAGAATTAGAATGTGACGTACCTGGTATAAGCACAATGAAAATATTTTCTTTGATACCAATCTATAATGTACACATACCACCTGTCTAGGCCACATCACTACATAATAACTATGAATATCAAATTGTGACATACCTACTGCTCGGGTACCTCTAAATTCACCCTCTTGGGAAAATTCAATTTTTTGTTACCAATATTTAATTAATCAAGAAACTTGTTATATGCGCATACAATTAACAAGAACATGCTAAACCATAAAATAAAAGATCAACATGCCATGCACAACATTAAAAACAAACATGCACAATAAATACATCTCAAAGATAATAAATACACAGTGGAATACAAATTGCATAGAAAACATAGAGAGCACTTATCTTTTCAGATAAACATTCACCAACTGTATGTAGAAGTCGAAGGTTCCACACAACCATAAAAATTGTTTTTCTAGCTCTCAATAGAAAGTCACCCTCGATTCGGGGCTATGAATCCACAAGGATGGGTCCTAGGCCAACCCTAACACACACAATCAACTATCAATCTCTCATAGTTTTCCTAGCCACACAATAATCCTAGTCAACCATCTCTCTTCCCCTTCATCCTACACAACCCAGAGAAATGAACCCCTTTCTCTACAATTCAATCCCTCATGTTGTTCCACTTATTTTCCAAGGCTCCAATGCTATTGGTCAAGAAATCTCAATGTTGGAAACTCCAAGAATTTTCAGTTGTGGACAATTATTTCACAACTAGCATCAATCTCATGCACACATGAATCCATTCCTTTCTAGAATAATCAATAGTCACCTACAACCAATAAGCCATGGCTCTTCTCTTCCCATAATTCATTTCCCATGCCCAGAACAAGAGCAAGAATGAATGAGGAATGAATAACAATGAAATGAGTGAGGAACCACCAAACAACTAAAAATGGGGTTTATATAATTACATGCAATAAACCACCACATGGCCTTCCCAAAGAAGTTCATGTAACCACTTTTTCCTAAATAAATCCAATATGGGTGAATAAAGTAATAAAAAGACTTATCCCTTTTTATCCCCTCTCTTGTGGAATCATATCCCCCTTATCTCTATCCTTGTCTATCTTGCAACCAACAATGTATTTTATTAATATATTCAAAGTATTACATTTATAGGAACTTTGGCCTTTCAACTTTATAGGCACTCTGTCCTTTCATCAAATAAACAAAATACATTATTAATCCAGGGAATCAAAACAAGGGTATTACATAGAAACATCCATACCAGGAACAAAAATAATCTCCAAAGAGAGCATGAGATGGGTCATTAACTAGGAAACCTAAGTCTTTAAAGCATGCACCTTTCACTTAGTTCTAATTTCTTTCCTTTGTAAAGAACCATAATCACACTTAGTTCCAATTCCCTTCCTTTGTTCACACCCATAATATCATATGCCTCCATTTCCCACTCTTAGAGTTCCATAATACTTATTGTTGCATCAATTTCACAATTGTTGTAGACTTTCCTCCACTTCCATGTGTGTTGGGACAACTCATCCATCCAATGATTGTAATGAATAGTTAAATTTACCACACTACACCATGCTTCTTTAGTATCCTTTTCACACTTCTTAAGTCCATGCTACAACTCTAGTCCACATGATATGCAACAACCCTGACAACAATGAAAATCTACCATCTTAATAGAGTGACCGGCTTGAAGAGACAAATATTTATCCCAAATAGAAACAAGTCTACACACAAAATGTATGATCCAAGGCTCCCACTAATATCTAGTCAAAACCCTAAAGTAGAAACACAAACCACTAGTAGGCCAACAAAACCACTAACAAAACACCAACAAACCACTAAAAAAAGGAAACTCATCCACCACTTCAAAGATTCACCAAAACAAATCCCTTGAAGGATTCATAAAATATTCCTTTTCCATCCTCAACCATTCCATAGGATTGATTTGATATTTATCTTCATCTTCTATAAATTGAGGTATTGTTGTTGAATCTTAATTGAGGTCTAACCCCAACCCTCAACTTACAACCTCAATATATCAAGGATAATGATCTAAAATAGTTGTAATCCTTTTTCCAATATAATCTTCTATGTTTTATCTTTCCAATTTCTTTTGAATCAACTCAATTGGACATCCCAATCAAAAGTTATGATAGTTTTAAGTGAACATACCTTTGAAACCTTGGTTTGGAGTCTGTTCTTCTAGTTGACCTTCCTTTTGATGTATTTCTAAAATTTCAGCCCATATTAGTATGAAAAATTGGCTTGTGGTAATCTAATATGTATTCTTCGCAATGTCATAGGTCTCACCACAATTTGATGTGCCAAGTAAAATTTATGGTAGCTTTTCCAAAGCTTTCTGATTTTTGGTATTTTGTAGAGAGCTAACTTGTACATAATTCCATGTGTCCAATATTTTAGATGTGATTCTGAAATTTGTATCATAGAATATGGACCATCCTCTTTCCAATTCCTTTGGTTTCATAGAATTTGGAGCTTCACTGAATAAGATGTGACCCTTTTACCCAAAACACCTATTTGAGACTAGTTATAGGACTAGTCAAATGCCCCTACCTTCCACAGACTATATCGCAGACATTAGAGTGATCCTGTTATGACCCAAGGGAAGAATATATGGGGTTGAATGTATATTGTATAACCCCAAGGAGAGGAATATATGGGTCTAAATGTACATGTAATGTGTAAATGTATATGTAATAGGGTCAACCTAATAATAAAGGGGCCTCATGTGTAGTGTGTGAATAAGTATATATAGAGATCATGTATTGATTATTGTGAACAAGTGAATTGTGATGTATGAATGTATTTGGTTATTTGGAGGAGGTTCTCCTATTATTTAAGTAGTTATTTTTTAAATCATCTATCTTATTTCTATATATGCATATTCACACACTACACATGAGGCCTCTTTATTATTAGGTCAACCCTATTACATATACATATACAAATTACATGTACATTTAGCCCCATATATTCCCCCCCTTGTGTTATTGGATAAATCCGTAAGTGAGGACACGAACCGATCTCCCTACATCCACCTGGATCTAGAACAAAACACACCAGAACATGACGCTTTCCTTAAGTTTTAGATATTGAATTTACTAATAGGAAGGAACAAGTAACATACCTTAGTATCACTTCCTAGGGTCTTTGTTGCTCCTGCGTCACTCCGGTGCTCTCGTGCAGTCAAGACCAAGACAACACAAACCAACCAAAGTGATAGCAATAGCATAAACTCAATAAAAACCTATGTATGTGATCAAGGAATCATACAATAAAACACAACAAGCTTTATAGGAAAGAATCATATTACTGTATCATATTAAATATGAAAGAGAGATTACAACCATGGCCTTGATGTCATAAGATCCCTTCCAACTATCCTTCATTCCCCACACACTTTGACTCCAAGAATTCTGAGAGCATAGATCTGATAATATTCACAATCTATCTTGACAAAGGCAAATCTCAAAGCCACACCAACCAAGCTAATAAGCTCAAGAACTAACAAAGCTAACCCAAGCTAAATTTCTCCATGAGAACTCCTCTCCTTTTATAAGTTGAAGAGGATAAGGTGAGGAGGTTAGGATGATCCCACTAAATCATGAAAGCGAGTAAGATCCAAACCATTCGGATGCCACCTCACCATAGAAGTTTCTCCTTATAGAAGATTCGAGAAAATGCTCATTTTTCCCACGTGCAGGCATTCTTGCACCCTAGCTATAGAGAAACCTACGAACACCTCACACCCTGGCTATAGTACAACCTGCGAGAATGGGTCATTCTCGCACCCTGCCTATATAGCAACCTGTGAACTTCCTTTTTTATAAGGTTTTTACATAGGAAAATGCAACTTCTTTTCTCAGGAAAAGTTCTTCTCCCTTCTTTCTTTAAGAACTCAGGCCACTGACCCTTCTGAAGGAAATAGATAGGTTTACATCATTAACGATCATAGGGATGATGAAAATAATGTGTAACAGAGAGCCCCCCAAAGTATGAAGTTAGAACAGAGTGATAGCTGAAATACTTTGTCGAGTGTGTGTAGGAAACAAGGAACAGTCAGTCGGAAACCTGCCAACAAACAAGGAAATACAATACAATAATATATCATCACTGAGGTAGGAATTCCCATACTCAAAATAAAAATGACTCAAAGCATAAATGCTGACATGTGAAGATCCATGTCAAGTAAGACAAGTCATGGCCACCAAACATACACTGTGGATCCATGTCAATATGACTCAAATTTGAACATAGCCACCAAAAATACACTGTGAATCTATGTGTTAAAGACTCAAATTTGAACATAGCCACCAGACATACAATGTGGATCTATGAAACAATACACTGAATATACTCCAACACAACCTGGATCTGTCAGAAAATATCCAGGGTCTTCATCTCCACCACTCTATAGTACGAATCTAACCATGCGAATACATGTGTTGAAGTCGAACATAGTAGAAACCACTTGATTACCGGTCATTAGTGTATACCGTTAACAAGTGTGAGGGAAATCACCATTAATGTCAATGACTCCCAAGGTACACTAGTACAATCCAATGAATGTGAATAAATGAGCTGAAGTTGAACACTCGGTGGAATCTTCCAATCAGGGGTCAATTATGAAAACCCACTGTCGAAAGCAAGGAAACTTGCCATTGAGGCATGCAAGTTCCAAGGTACCAATTAATTTCTAAGTCTAAATCCTGGATAATGAGTTGAAGTCGACAGGAAAATACTCGTCACAGGAGGGCCTTAATGTATCCCACATCAATGACACGAAACAAGTAACAAGATTTGATGTAGATCAGAGTAACAAGTGATTCAGGACTATCTCAGGGATGGCCGACGCAATAGAAGGATTAAAGACTGCAGAAATGGCCGACACAATAGAAGGCTTTTCAGGTTGGACATCTTTTTGAACATATTGACGACACGACAACTGTCTTGGAAACACTGACTCAACAACAGGGATCACAGACCGATTTGTAATCTTATAAAGGAGTATGATCATGAGACAAGTGGTTTTTCCAACCTAGACACAAAGCGAGTGAAAGGGTGTCATGTTCAAAAGTGACTCTTCCACAGAATACAGGTTTAGACACAATTCTTTCCCAATTTTTCCAGCACCATTTCTGGTGAGTACCTCTTTATTTTTACGCAAGCTTGAGGAGGATAACATATGCTTGTAATGTAAGCGCATCCTTCGGATGAGTCCCTCGGAGTATGGTTAACGAAACCTAGGAAGGAGTGGTTCGATCCCATTGCAGGTCTTTCGATGTTTATTTAATGAGTCCAAAGAAAGAAAACTCATGGTTTTTTCATGTTTAGAGAGTCTGAAAAACACTTAAAAAAAACTCAGGTCCCATATGGGCCTTTCAATGTTTGTTTTATGAGTCCAAAGAAAGAAAACTCAAAGGTTTTTCATGATTATAGAGTCTGAAAAACACTCAAAAGAGAACTCTCTCAGTTCCATTTTCGTAAAATATTCTGATGAGATCGAAAAAGAGATAAACTATCATTCAACAGACGTTTTCTTCAAATACTTTAAC
>ML793263.1:80572-103819 GCA_009831015.1 Picea engelmannii | reverse complement strand
GGGAAAACTATTTCATTTTTTAACGAGCTTGACACAGAAACAAGAACTATGCTCGTAACCTATGTTTCATTTTTTAACGAGGTTGCCACAGAGACGAAAAAACTATCCTCGTAAGTGGTTTCATTTTTTAACGAGCTTGAAATCAAAAAAACCATGCTCGAGTCTGGTTTCATTTTTTAACGAGCTTGAAATCAGAAAATCATGCTCAAAGATCTCTATTTCATTTTTTAATGAGGTTGCCACAGAGACGCAAAAACTATCCTCGGAACCTCTGTTTCATTTTTTAACGAGGTTGCCGCAGAGACGCAAAAACTGTCCTCATACCTCTCTTCTTGATCATGGATTCCAAGAGGACAATGCTCTAGAATGACACCATGTCAAGGGACAAAAATCGGTCATGGCTTCCAAGAGGTCTTCACTGGAAGGAAGAAACACACTCTGGAAGGACACCGTGTCGAGGGTCGCAACATGAGTAAAGAGATCAAGCTCTAGCAACCCTATCGAATAAATCACCATGTCAACTACTAGATCTAAGTCATCAGAAGTTGAAGCCATGGGCGACAACGCCACATAATTGACCTGTGGCAGGGGCGATACTGCCTGCATACAAGAACCATTCAGGGAGGCAATCCAGGCGGGGTCAATGAATGAAAGTTGATCAATAGTCACAACCCGTCCATCATGAGGGAAAGATATCACACGAAAAAGAGTAGACACAATAGCTTTCATGGCATAGACATAATCTTGCCCAAGGAGTAAAGAAAAATCCAAGGGGTCTTGGACTACCATGACGTCAATAAAGACAGTTTTCCCTTCCAAAGTTATAGGAAATTGAGGAAGGGTCCCTAAAGGTTGACTGATTCTTCTGTTAAAAGCTAACAGATTTTGTGTAACCAGCGCAAGTGGAGGATAACCCAAGGCTTGCCAAGCAATAGAGGACAAAATACTAATAGATGAACCTTCATCTATCAATGTCTGAGGAATGTCTCGACCACAAACCTGTACTGTAATCTGGAAAGGAATGTAAGAGGGAAGATGAGGTCCAGTTAGCACACCCCAATCAAAATGGATGGTCTCATTACTTAGAGGGGGTCCTACGGGAGAAGGAGGAATACCCCTCAGCACGAGAGATTCTGTATCAACGAGAAAAACATGGGAAATATCTGGTTTACTCTCAAGTGGGAGAGTAGGATTGACCGATGATGAGATCAGATCGACCACTTGGGTTTCATTCTCCAAGGGGAGAATGGGGTCGACATGTGTAAACGGATCGACCACTTGGGTGACACTCTCTAACGAGAGAGTGGGATCGACCGAGGATGGGATCAGATCAACCTCTTTAGTTTCACTCTCTAAGGGGAGAGTGGGATTGACCGAGGATGGTATCGGATCAACCACTTTGTCAACTGGTTCAACTAAGGGCGTGACCAGATTGACCACTTGATCAACCTGAATGACTGATAGGGGAACCAGATTGATCATTCCATCAACTATAGGTGGGTTGAGAGAAAGCTTGCGATAAGCAGCTGGAAGTTGAGGTTGTGAAACAATCATCTCTTCTAGTAATTTTGAAGCTTCATCCATACAAGGGAAAAGGTGAGTGATATGACTCCCTTTACATAACATGCACGGGAACTTGACTCTACTTTTCTTCTTCCCAACTATATCATGATTGGTCGACGGGGGGTCATCAACATGTTGTTCAGAGGCTAATGACATGGGTTGGAAAGGGTGTGTAGACCATGCTTCTATAACCCTGGATAGACCTGGGCAATCCTTAAGAAGATGGATACCCTTACAAAGTCTGCAAGGGTATTTGGGCTTACGAGTTGTTTGGGTGATCTTGACATCATCAACACTCCCAGCACGATTAATAGTAACTGGTTGTTTTCCAACATGTTTGACAGTGGTTGGAAGTTTTGATTCTTGTTTATCTTTATTCTTCTTAATTTTCCATTTCTTCTTCTTCTTATTCACCGAGTTACTAGGTTCAGAACTTTCACTCGACGAAGAAAATGAAACGGAAGGCGACCTTGCAAGAAAAGAAGGCGAATAAGACCTTACTAGTGAAGAAGGTGAAGGATCAACATGAGGTTGATTCTCTTGGGGGGAATCACTTACGATCGAAGCACTTACTACATTCGGGATTACCTGAGTGGAAAAAAACCATACTGGTAATCCAATTGTGA
Organism: Picea engelmannii; assembly: GCA_009831015.1. Taxonomy (NCBI): domain Eukaryota; kingdom Viridiplantae; phylum Streptophyta; class Pinopsida; order Pinales; family Pinaceae; genus Picea; species Picea engelmannii. The sequence continues at coordinate 101,630 of ML793263.1, read as the reverse complement.
GACCTAGAAGGCTCAAAGTAGCGAGGTGAGGAGGACCAATGTTTCCATAAGAAGGAAAAACAAAAGGTTCCCCTGGAGAAGGGGTTCCTTCATTGGTCATTTCAGGAACTGATGCCATTAAACAAATCCACTCTAGAGTCTGCTAGGGAAAACAAACAACACACGCTAAAAATCTAGGAAGCAAGCAAACAAACAAAACCTTCTTACAATGAGCACACTAGTTGGTGATGAAATCCAACGTCGCAGGAACAAAGTAAGAAGGGGATGAGATAGAGTGGGTGTAAAAGTTACATTGACGACCTTCTTAACGGACTTACACCCTGGTGCAAGCTCCCACACATAATCGTGGGTATACCCTCCAAGGAGCCCGAGTGAGTTTGGCCAACGTAAATTCCAGGTACCGTGAAGACTTTCCCCTCCATAGTCACCTCGTGTAAAGAACCTAGAGAGATAGGCCACTAAGGTTACCAATCACTACAGTGATTCCTGGGGAAACAATCGACAGTCCGATCCACACGCAAGGGCAGGGTATCTAGCCCGAAATCAACTTGAAAGGCTTCCACTTATCATTGTGGGTATACCTCTCAAGCGACCCCCATAATACGCGCAAACTCTACACCAAGACCAACAAAGCAGGGTGAGTAACTCTACTAGTCTCAATGCGACCTCGTGATTGACCCTTGTGTTAGAAGGTATTCCCAGGACAAAATGTAATAAATGGATTTAAATGCTCCCTAACTCAAGATTCTATGTTTGTTTGAAACTTTGGAAATTTATCTTTCACACCTATTCCAAAGCCCTACAACTAATCTAATGTAGGTTTGCTACCAGAAAGTATAAAAATGTCTAATCAAATTTTATGAGCGATTTATTTTATGGTTGTTGTTACTCAAAAGGAAGATGGCGTGGAAAATATGGTGTCCGACTCGAAAATTATGCAAAGATATGAAGATGCAATCATTTCATTTCGATGAAAACTATGCTACGAGAAGGAGAAAACATTTATCATTCCCATATGCACATGTCCCAAAGTCTATTAAACTCATCAATATCAATATTCTCAAGAAATGAGAAAAAGGTACTGTACACCAATGCAATTCCGCTACTTCAAATGCAAGAATGCCCCCAATCTAATATAAAGCAAGAAATTAAATCTTTTTGTTTCAAAAATTTCACTAAAAGAAATAATGAACTTTCTTAAAACAACGAAACTCAAACTAAAAGTTTTCTTTTAAAGAGAACTATTAAGAAGAAATCTGATCTTTCCCTAAACAATTCTAAAGAAAACACACGCTTTGTAATTGAAAGATACTCAAAGCAAGAGACTAATCCTTCAAAACCAAACAAAGAAAAAGTGGCTAAAAGCAACTCAAAGGATGTCAAGCAGACTGTAAACAGATCAATATAAGCTCCAAAAGCTCAATCCAGATGATCAAAGCAAAATTGGGCATCAAAAATAGGCAATCTTAATTCCAAACAAAAATTTCAAATGGGTTTGCAGCCTAGCTATAGGGTGCAGTGCGAACATTAGTGGAGTTTGTAGGCTAGACACAGGTAGGGTGTGAACACCTCGCACTGGATTACACAGTAGGGTGCGAACTCAGATGATTCTCGTAGGCCACTAAAGGGTACAGTGCGAGAATGTCTGTAAACACAAAATTTGGAAAAAGGACAAAAAATTTGAGTGAACTTTCAAAACCAGAGAGTCTTATGGATCTCCCACAGAATCAGAGACCAGAAAACAAGCAATCAAAGCAATGGAAACTAGACTAACTAGGAAACCATCTATTCCCCAGTATGGTCGCCAATTTTTTTATTGGATAAATCCATAAGTGCGGACACGAACCGATCTCCCTACATCCACCTGGATCTAGAACAAAACACACCAGAACATGACGCTTTCCTTAAGTTTTAGATATTGAATTTACTAATAGGAAGGAGAAAGTAACATACCTTAGTATCGCTTCCTAGGGTCTTTGTTGCTTCTGCGTCACTCCGGTGCTCTCGTGCAGTCAAGACCAAGACAACACAAACCAACCAAAGTGATAGCAATAGCATAAAATCAATAAAAACCTATGTATGTGATCAAGGAATCATACAATAAAACACAACAAGCTTTATAGGAAAGAATCATATTAAATATGAAAGAGAGATTACAACCATGGCCTTGATTTCATAAGGTCCCTTCCAACTATCCTTCGTTCCCTGCACAATTTGACTTCAAGAATTCTGAGAGCATAGATCTGATAATATTCACAATCTATCTTGACAAAGGAAAATCTCAAAACCACACCAACCAAGCTAATAAGCTCAAGAACCAACAAAGCTAACCCAAGCTAACTTTCTCCATGAGAACTCCTCTCCTTTTATAAGTTGAAGAGAATAAGGTGAGGAGGTTAGGATGATCCCACTAAATCATGAAAGAGAGTAATATCCAAACCATTCGGATGCCACCTCACCATAGAAGTTTCTCCTTCTAGAAGATTCAATAAAACGCTCATTTTTCCCACGTGAAGGCATTCTCGCACCCTAGCTATAGAGCAACCTGCGAACACCTCGCACCCTGGCTATAGTGCAACCTGCGAGAATGGGTCATTCTCGCACCCTGCCTATATAGAAACCTGCAAACTTCCTTTTTATAAGGTTTTTACATAGGAAAATGCAACTTCTTTTCTCAGGAAAAGTTCTTCTCCCTTCTCTCTTTAAGAACCCAGGCCACTGACCCTTCTGAAGGCAACATATAGGTTTACATCATTAACGATCATAGGGATGACGAAAATAATGTGTAACACCTTGGGATCATATAATATACATTTAACCCCATATATTATCCGCTTGGGTCATAACAGATCCAAAATCTAAAAAGTTTATCACAAGTACTTCTCTATGTCTCCTCAGGATCCTAAAACTTTCATAGTCTAAAACATCACAAAAAACAAGTTATAGTGAAACTCCCACAATGACGCATTTGAGACTGATTTCGAGGCTAGTAAAAATACCTAACTTGCGTAAGATTTATGTCTGAAAGTAAAATGACCTAGAATCTTAAATTTTTACCAAGCATAATTCGCTATGCCTTCTCAGTATTTTGAAATTTTCACATTCTAAAATTCCACCAAGTAAAATTTATAGTGAATTTTCCAAAATGACTCATTTGAGATTGATTTCAGGGCTGGTAAAATTCCCTACCTTACACATGATGTATCTCCAAAAGTAAAATGACCCAAAACTTGAAATTTTTACCAAGTGACTTTGCTATGTTTTCTCAGTATTCTAAAAATTTCATATTCTGAAACATTGCAGAAAAAAGTTAGAGCGAGAATGCCAAGATGGCTCTCTTGAAGCAACAAAACCCTAAGATTGCTCTGATTCCAAATTTGTGTTCCAAATCCTTAAAATATCAGAATAAACTAGAAGTACACACCATGTACACCAATGTGAGCATGGACAAAAACTCCAATATAGATAAGAGAGATGAATTAAACAATAACTCCTCAAAGAATAAGAAAATCTCCTCCAAATAGCCAAATACATTCATACATCACAATTCACATGTTCACAATAATGAATACATGATCTCTATATATTCCTATCCACACACTATACATGAGGCCCCTTTACTATCATGCCAACCCTATTACATATACATTTACACATTACATGTACATTTATCCCCATATATGCCCCTCCTTGGGCTCATATAATATAAATTTAACCCCATATATGCCCCCTTTGGGTCATAACAACATAATTCAAAATTTACAAAGAGAGGGAAGTTATTGGCATTACAAAATCCACCATGAGCATCTAGAGTCACAAAATCCTTGGCCACCACTAAGAGGCTCGGTACCACTTCCAACTCTTGCAAGTAGCTACTCTTGCTCATGATCCAACCATCGAAAGTGAGGCGCAATTCAACTTGAAGGGCCTTCATATCTCATTGTCTATAAGTTAGAGAATACTATAACCCACATTCAATTCACAACTCAACCATTGTATTCCTTAAAATGGTAAGAGATTGCATATATTCCCAAGGATTTGTAGAGTAATGTACCCCCTTCCCATCAGGATTGCTTTCTTTGTGTAATACCTCAATTTTGAGTCTCCAGTTTAATAGTGTATTTTGTTTATTCATGAAAGGTTGGAGTTCCTATAAAACTGAAAGGGGTTAGAGTGCTTAGGAAATGTAATTCTTTGAACAATGGTGATAATAAAATACATCGTTTCATGTGAGACAGACAAGGGAAAATATTATTGGGGGCTATGATTTCATGAGAGATGGGGAGTTGAGGGTTAAGCCTTTATATATTTGATAATTTTTTATTTTCCCACCTTTAAATTTTAGAGAGAAAGAGGGGGTTACATGAGCTTCTTGGGGGAAGGAAACATTGTGCATTGATTATTAAAACCATGTTCTTCATTGTCTTATGTTTGTATACTCATTTTTACTAAAATCATTTAAGTCATTCCTCTCTCAATTCACTCTTCTTGCTCATTATTGTTTTGGCATGGGGAAGGGAAAAATAATTGTTGAAGGTAGTGAGCCACTCTTGGTTGGTTGTAGGAATTAATGGTGTATTCCAAGAATGAATGGATGTGGGTATGCCTGAGATGCATTATCATGTTGATAAACCTTCTTCACAATTGTGAATCCTAGGAGTTCTAGCATTGAAATTTCCTGACTAGTAGCACTAGATCCTTAGAAACAAGTGGACATCCTGAGGGAATACATCACAATTAAGGGGGCCTATTTTCTTTGGGTGGTGCAGGATGAATGGGGAAGAGAGATGGAAAATTGGGATTGTTGTGTGATTGAGAAACCTGGGAGAGATCAATTGTTGACTGGTTTGGGAAATTGAGTGTTAGTATGAGACCCATCCTTGTGGATTCATAGCCTCGACTTGGGGGTGACCTATTATAGAGAGTTTATGTGCAACAATGCCTAAGGTTGGCTGAAGCATCTAACATGTGCATCCAATTGATGTAATTACATTTTAAATATAAGTTCTCTTCCATGAGTTTCTCTGCGTGTATATTTATTTTCATTGTGCATTAAATATTATCTCTATGATGTGATTATGTTATGCTTGTTGTTGGTCATTATTGTGAATGGTTGATTAAGCATTATTTTACGGTTTGGTATGGTTCTTGATGACTGCATGTGTTTGTTTCATGCTTTCTTTATTAAGTAATTGGAATCATAGTTTGAAATCATTCCAAGAAACAAATTTTAGAAGTACCTGAGCAGTGGGTATGTTTTGGCTCGATATCAGAGAAATAGCAAGAGATAAATATTTTGGTTTGTTTTGTTGGGTTCGTTACAAGTGGTATCTAAGTTGTAGGTTACAACACCGGGCCTTCAAAGGCTTGCTTCAGGATAGAAGTTGTTTGGATGAGTTCCTTTTGCTGTGAAAAATATTTTTTATGGAAATCAATGAGGTTGAACGAGTACACTTTTGCTACTTTTCTCTGAGCATGTAGTAGTTTAATGGATCTCACAATGGGTAAATTGGTTCATGCTTTAGTTGAGAAAACTATGATTGAATTGATGTTGCTATGTGTAATGGTTTTATTTCTATATATGTTAAATAATTGAGAATAGAGGAAGAGTGTGATTCATTTAACCATATGTTTGATCAAGATTCAATTGCATGGACTAGAATGATAGCAAGAAGTTCATGAGTGAAATTAAGTAATTTCTATGGGACAATGTCGGAGGGGATATTTTTTGTGTGTGTGGTTAAACACTGTCATTCAACCCTAGAAACCATTTTCAAGAAAACCTCCATGGCCCTGGCATCCCAATGAACTCACTCTTTCATGGTTTGGGCATTAGAATCAATGATTATGCCTTTTGGAAGATATCACACAACATTCATTGATCTATCCCTCGCATGGGTTCTCCACCATTGATATGTAGTCTGCATTGTTTTTTTATACCACATGCATCAAGGAAGGTTTTCATAGCATGTTTATAAGAAAAAAAGGATGATTTTTCACTTGCGCACGAAGCATGAAGAGCCATGAAACCCTACGAAGTTTGTGCAGAGTGTAATTTTTTATTGCCACATTAGTGCCCAATCTGTATGCCGAGTCAGTGTTGAGTAATATACCGTACCCACCAGCTAACAACCTGTGAAATTTATATCTTTTTTCCATGTGTCATTGGAATAGTGGTGTGGGGGTGAAGCCCCTATGTGAAAAGGCGTTCACTAGACCAGAGTTGATTGGGGGAGTGGATGCAAGGCTTGAATGTGGTGTCCTGATGGATAGTGGACTGAACCAACATCAAATCACAAGTTGATTTAATGGATGTTTGTGTGGGTTGGTCGTTGGATTGGACATGCGTTAGATCACAAGTTGATTGGATGGAGATTTGCATAGGGTGGTTCAATAGCCAATGGACCAGAGTGGATCAGAGGAATATAAATACAAGGAGAAGGGGAAGTAGTCATCAGTGACCAGTGGACCGATGACTGATGCCATGTTAGTTCCACATCAATTCCATGTCAGTCAGTGGTGCCATGTTAGTGCCACAACATCAGCCACGTTAGAAGATAGCTAGTTTTTCTAGGAATTATAAGTATGGATTTTTTTCTTTTATTTTTTTAAAAGGGGCAAGTTACATAATATAGATTACTATATAATCTTACTAGAGAATCCAATTCCAAATATAAAATTTTCTTTAGGTTCACAATTGTAAATACTATCTATGTCGTTATAAACATTTTCCAATTTCTCGCCATATTATCTTCTACAAGGGGTAGAAGTTGGCCTATGAGATTTATTGTACCTATGAAACAAGTGAAAAAAGAGATTAAATTCTTGATTTCAGATAACCCTAACTTTCAGCTTGAAGATCATATTGGGGCATACAAATAGTCATTGGAAATCTGGTGCAAAAGAAAAAATCTCGAAATTATTAAAATTTGGAGAGCTATGATATAATTATTCATGAATTGAGTATAAAAAGGACATGTAGCATTATTTGAAATTTTTTATAATATGTGTAATTCTAACAAAAATGGTTTCTTGCACATTTTGCATAATTAGAGGTATAAGCATATCAATTCAAGTCATGATTAAAGATTAGAGTCATGAACTATGGGGAAGGAGCCGTTAGTCAGAAGAGAGAATCCAAAGGCAAATATATTAGTGTTGGTAATGCAGAGACAAGGTCTAATGGGCATAGGAGAAGAGTGGAACTAGTAAAATTGATAGAGTATGTGTATGTAAGTTTTCACAGTTAGCCATAATGTTGGAGAAACTTATGGATAAAAAATGTGTATAAGGTTTTGAAACATCCAACATTTCGAGAGGACACTCCACCCATCATCAAGGACATCAAAAGATAATATTATGGAAGAGAGTGTTGAGGTTATTATTTATAGAATAAGAGTGGTAAGTGATTGTAGATGGAGAGAGTGAGGGTAACCAATAAAAAGATTAAAAACTAGAAAGTAGTCGCTAATATTAGGAGATAAAGTAATCGTTGAGATTAATTGAGAAATAAGAATGAAAATAATAGAAAGTAAGAACCTCAACACTCTCTTCCAACATATGAGCTTCTGATGTCTCTAATGATGGGTGGAGTGTCCACTTGAAATATTAGATGTTTCAAAACCTTATACACCGTTTTTGTCTAGAAGTTTCTCCAACAGAATTGATAGAGACTGTGAGAAGCTTGAGAATGGAAGTGTAGAGTTACAAAGTAGAAAATGAGAAGATGATGAGAGAATGGAATAAAATAAATTCCCAAATGATGCAAATCCTAAATTAGTTGCAGAGGCCAACAAAGGATGGATTAAGATCAATACAGGAGGAAGAAGGTAGACATCATGAAAGAAGAAATAACTACAGAAGACCTAGTCATTCAAGAAGTTCTAGTAGGACTCATAGACATCACTCACCTCCTTACTCATATAGGAAGTTTGATGCATCTGAAGATTCAAGGAGAAGTCTAGAAGTGTCTCATGTTAGACATCAAAGAAGAATACACGAGTTGGATGGTTTTCAGGGAGAGCTAATGATTCTTAAGCTCCCATCCTTTTACAGTGAAAGATAAATGGAATATGATGTTGAAGCCTGGTTACTTGGAATCAAGAATTATTTTCAATTGCACAACTACTCATCTAATATGGAAGCCAGGATTTCTGCATACCATTTGCATGGAAAATTTGTTATGTGGTGGGATCAGTTGAAACAATTCAAGAAAATTAATGAGAACATGGTCACTTGGAAGTAGTTAAATAGATATTTGCAAAAGTAGTATCTTTCATAGCACTACTATGACAATAAGATGCAAGAGTTCTTTGAATTCAAGTTGTGAGCATGACCATGGGAGAATATGAAAACAATTTCTTGGTATTGTTGAAGTATGTGGGGTTTATCAAGGATGAAAAGGTGAATATATATAGGTATTTGAGTGGATTTCCATATTTTTATAAATACAAGATTCAATACGATGAGCCCTGAACTTTGACAGAGACCATTAGAAAGACCAAGTATATGTTTGATCAAGGCAAGGGAAAATAATATTTGTAGAATTCTTGGAAGGATAAGAAGAAAGAGAAATATGATCAGATAAGGAAGGGATTCAAACCTCATTTCAATAGAAACAATGTTAATACAATCAACAATATCATTCTGCTAAGAATGAATCCAAGAGGGAAGACTCCTTAGGAAAAAGTGGAAGACCATCCATCAAATGTTGGGGATGCAAATAAGATCACATGTACAAGGATTTCCCTCACAAAGAAGACAAAAAAGACCTTGCACAACAACCAAGAGGCTACTACAATAGAAGACATGGGCATAAATATTTCAAGAATATATGTAGCCTTGGAGGATCAACAAGAAGAACACCAATCCCATATAATTGAGGTGGAAGGTAAGATCTTTAATAAACTTATTTTTATTTTAATTGATTCAAGAGCAAGCCATAGTTACATTTATCCTAAAGTAGTGGAAAAATTTCATTTGAAGAAGAGTAAGCTTGAAAAATAAATAAAAAATCAGCTAACCATTGGAACCAAAAGAAGGATCAATGAGATAGTCAGAGGCTATCCAATAAATTTGAATGGAGTAACTACATTTGTTGATCTGAATATCATACCATTAGGATCTTACGATATCTTAGTTTGAAAGGATTGTTTGGACCAACATCATGCTACCCTAGATTTCCATAACAAGACATTTGCATGTCTTGATGAAGAAGGAAAATGGAACATTGTGAAAGGAATTCCAAGACCCATTAATAGAAGGGATATTTCAGCCTAATAGTTGAAGAGATGTTTTAGTAAAGGATGTCAATTATATGCAGCTCATGTGGAGGAGCCAGAAAAGACAAAAGGAACAATCCTTGAATATTTTTCAATATTGCAAGTGTTCGAAGATGCATTCCAAGAGATACTAGGATTAACACCAATGAGGGATATATATTTCTCTATTTATTTAGTACCAGGAGTTTCCCCAGTGTCAAAAAATCCTTATAGAATGAGTACACTAGAATTTAAAAAAGTATAAATGTAGCTGAAGGCGTTTTTGAAGAAAGGCTACATACGCCCAAGTGTTTCACCTTGGGGAGCACCAATACTCTTTTTTTAAAAGAAGGATGGAACATTCAGGCTATGTATTGACTTTAGACAGTTGAATAACTCCACTGTGAAGACCAAATACACTCTACTCAAAATTGATGACCTCTTTGATCAACTAAGAGGAGAAAATATATTTTCAAAGATAGACTTGATATTAGGATACCACCAGGTAAGAATCAAGGAAGAATACATCAATAATACAAACTTTAAAACTGGGTATATATATTATGAATTTGTAATTGTGCCATTTGGACTGACCAATGCACAAGTTGTATTTATGTGCTTGATGAATGACATATTCAGAAATTATATGGATATGTCTATCATTATGTTCTTGGGTGAAATACTTATTTATTCCAAGTCAGAAGAAGAGCATGAACATCACTTGAGGTTGGTGTTGCAACTTCTAAGGGAACATAAGCTTTATGCCAAGATTAGTACGTGTTATTTTTACCAAAAGAAGATCCTTTTTTTGGGGCACATTATTTTAGAAGAAGGCATAGCATTGGATCCAAAGAAGATTGAATCCATTAGAGGATGGCCAACATCTAAGCATGTTTCAAAAATCAGATCTTTCATGGGATTAGTTGGATACTACAAGAGATTTATAGAAGGGTTCTCTAATATAGCTCATCCCATCACTTCTTTACGAAAAAATGGAATTAAATTTGAATGGATAATAAAGTGTGAATAAAAGTTTAATTTGTTGAAAGGATTACTCACTAGTGAACCTATTTTGAAGATTGTTGACCCAAATGAGAGTTTTGTGGTATGTACAGATGCATGCAAAGAAGGAATTGGTGGAGTCCTCACTCAAAATGGGCATGTAAATAGTTATGACTGTAGAAATATTAAAGAGCATGAGAGGAATTATGACACACATGATTTGGAGTATGTTTCCATAGTTCATGCATTGAATAAATTTGAGGCATTATTTAATGGGGAAGAAATTTGAATTGAGAATAGACCATAATGGTATGAAATATCTTTTTGAGCAACCAACTTCAAATGCTAGGAAGACAAGATGGCTAGAATTTTTAAGTGAGTATGACTTTGAAATCAATCATATCAAAGGAAAATAAAATAAAGTTGTGGATCCACTCAACAGAAGGGTACATCTCATGCATTCTACAAATATTAGTGTGCATCAATCATGTTTAAAGTGTATAATTTTAGATGTTGTTGTTATAGATCAACATTACCTATAGGTAAAATAAAGTTTACAACAAGAAAATGTACAATAAAAATTTAAAGGGTATGAGATGAAGGAAGATGGATTACTTGTGCATAAAAATAGAATTTATTTTCCTAGTTCTGGAGAACTTAGGAATTTGGTATTAAAATAAATGCATGATGTTCCACATGTCAAAAATCCTGGTTAACAGAAACAATTGCAATAGTATGAAGCTAATTTTTTTGTTCTGGAATGAAGAAGGATGTTTCTTCTTACATTGCCAAATGTATGGAATGTTAGGGAGTGAAAGCTAAGCATAGAGACCCAATGGGTTTGCTACATACATTAGAAATTCCAGAGAAGAAATGGGAATTAGTAACCATTTATTTTATCACTAAGTTTCCCAGGACAACAAGGAAACACGATTCAATAATTATAGTGGTTGATAAATTGAAAAATGATGCTCATTTTGTTCCTATGAAAATGACTCATACAACAACTAATATTGCAGAAATTTACATGAGGGAAATTGTCTTAGACAAAGATACAAAATTTACTTCAAATATATGGAGGGGGTTATTCAAAGGATTTGGTACAAATCTAAAATTTAGCATATCATACCATCCACGGTCAGATGGGAAGATATAGAGCATCAACCAAGTAATTGAAGACATGTTGAGAATGTATGTGATGGATAAGCCATCTAAGTGGGAAGATTACTTCCTTTTGGTTGAGTTTTCCTATAAAAATGTGTATCAAGATTCATTGAAGATCCCATTTGAAACTTTACATGGTATAAAATTCAATACTCCAATGAGTTGGGACAACCCAGTAGGAAGAGTAGTACTTGGGCCATAATTGCTCAAGAATATGGAAGACTGGATGGTTAAAATTAAGAAGAATTTGAAGGTAGCACAAGATGACAAAAAAATTATGCAGATAAGAATAGGACAACTAGATAATTTAAAGTGGGATAGCATGTGATTTTGAAAGTGAATCCTAAGAAGATCTCATTGAAGTTGGGAAACTGTATAAATCTTGCAAACAAATTTTTTCGTCCATTTGAGATATTGGACAGAATAGGGCCGGTTACATACATGCATTCATTTCATGCTTCCATGAATGTGCATAATGTATTTCATGTCTCTTTGTTGAAAAAGTATGTGCATGATCCTAACCATGTTATTGATTGACATTTGATTCAGATAGATCCAGAAGGAGACTTTTAGGTCCAACCGATGTGCATATTGGACAGAAAAGTCAAAGTTCTATGGAATCAAGTCATAGAAATGGTAAAAGTTTAATGGACCTACTACGATCCTGAAGATGCCATATAGGAAGAGTACCCATGACTTTTTGAAGATTTTTTAAATTTTGACTTTTTGTATATGCACTAAGGACAGTGTTAAAATAAGGGGGAGGGGAATGTAATACCCATGTTTTGAGTCCTAAGTTTAATAATGTATTTTTTTTTATTCATGAAAGGCTCGAGTTCCTATAAAACTAAAAGGGGTTGGAGTGCCTAGGAAATGTAATTATTTGAACATTGTTAATAATAAAATACATCATTGGTTGCAAGACGAACAAGGGAAAAAATTATAGAAGGATATGATTCCATGAGAGTGGGGGAGCCGACGGCTAAGCCTTTATATTTTAATTATTTTTATTTACCCACCTTTGAATTTGAGAGAGAAAGAGGGGGTTATGTGAGCTTCTTGGGGGAAGGAAACATTATGCATTGATTATTAAAGCCTTGTTCTTGATTTTCTTGGGGTTGCTCATTCATTGTTACTGAAATCATTTGGATTCATTCCTCTCTCAATTTTCTCTTATTGCTCATTCTTGTTTTTCCATGGGGAAGGGGAAATAAATTGTTGAAGGTAGTGAGCCATTGTTGGCAAGTTGTAGGAATGGTGTATTCCAACAATGAATTGATGCATGTATTCCTAAGATGTATTGGCATGTTTATAAACCTTGTTCACAGCTGTGAATCCTGGGAATTCCAGCATTGAGATTTCCTGACAAGTAGCATTGAAGCCCTGGAAAGAGATGGACAGCCTGAGGGATTGCATGGCAGTAAAGGGGGTCCATTTTCTTTGGGTGGTGTAGAATTAATGGGAAGAAAGATGGTAAACTTTGATTTTTGTGTGATTAAGAAACCTGGGAGAGCTTGATTGTTGAATGGTTTGGGAAATTGAGTGTCGTTCTGAGACTTGTCCTTGTGGATTCATAGCCTTGACTTAGGGGTGGCCTATTGCAAATATTTTATGTGAAATAGAGCCTAAGGTTGGGTAGAACGTCTTATGTCTGCATCCAATTGGTGTAATTACATTTTAAATATAAGTTCTCTACCATGAGTTTCTCAACGTGTATATTTATTTCCACTATGTATTAAATATTGTCTTTGTGATGTGATTATGCTATGCATGTTTTTGGTTATTACTGTGCATGGTTGATTAAGCATTTTTTTACAGTTTAGCATGGTTCTTGATTATTGGATGTGTTTGTTCCAAACTTTCTTTATTACTTAATTGGTATCATAATTCAAAATTAGTCCAAGAAGCAAATTTTAGAAGTACCTAGGAAGTGGGTACATTTTAGATTGATATCAAAGCAACAACAAGAGAGAAATATTTTGGTTTACTATTCTGGGTTCATTACACTTTGCCAAGTGTTCGATGTGTGTGACTCCATAAATGAGTGTTAATGTTATGGGGGGCTAGGGGGCGGGGCGGGGTTCATCAGAAGCTCCAATCACATGCTTAATCTCTCTATATGGATATTTATACGATGATGCTACCATGTAGTAGTGGGAATCACTTGAATCCGACGATATGAAAACACCTTCAAAGGAATCATATGAACAATAATTTTTAGGCAGGTGGTCACATGTCAAGAACAAGGATGAATAGATCCATAAGGTTCTATTTTCATGTGAAACCTTCCTATTACAAGTTCATGGATGTCTTTGGAAGGGAAAGGTCATTATTTCTATAAACCGTAACAACTAGTATAATTTCATTAACGTTTACTTGGAAAAAATATTGTAGGTCCCCACAAAGCATATTCGAATCACTTAGGTTGAGGGTGAGCCTGTTCAAATTTTTAAATATTTGAAGATTACTATGGGTACAGATTTGTTTCAATCAATTTTTCATGCTATAGATGTGGAATATGTGGATATTTTTGTTGGGTATCATTTTATAGACTTAATTGGTATTGTTAATATTAATGTGAAAAAGAAGTTTATGAAGATTTGGTATAAGAAAAATAAAGTAACATTGCAGAATATTTCTTCTAGTAAATGCCAAGGGAAAAAAGTGGCACATGAAGAAGAACTTGTAGGGAAACTAATTATAGTACCAATGGACACATCAAACGATGAGTCTAAGTCTAAACCAGAAGAAGAGTATATAAAATCACCTAAAGGAGAGCCCTAGGAAGGGCATAAAAAGGAAGAAGAACATAAAGAGAAGAATGTTGAAGAGTCAAAGAAATAAGAACCAATAGCTAAGATTGTTTCATATTTCCACTTGCGTCGCCATGAGAGACCAAGGTCATCCAGGCAAGGTCATGAACATAAAAAACCTTACTATGGACCAACATGGAACCAAAATGGGACTGAGTATGTAGGCACATGGAGGACCAAAAGCAAGGAGTAGAGATATCATAGTAGCACATTAACAACAAAGATCGAAAGGATAAAGTATAATAAATATTGAGGTGGTTGGGAAACAATTGGACCCCATGTCCACATTTGATTAGGATGGATATATGCTCATGCTTGGTACCAGTTGATTATTTTACTTAACAAATTATATTATATAGCTTCCACTCATCTTTCAAGGATAAAAGATGTGGCCATAAATCATGGAATAAGGTGCACTTTGTAGTTGGTGGGTAATAAATAGGCCCACTAGGTAGTTAAAGGAAATGAATATAGTAATGAGGGCTATTTGGCATAGACACCTAGGAATACTCATGAGAAAGTATAAATATGCATGAGCATTATCGTATTGAGATATGTTAGATGTTGGAGATTGTATTGTAACACGAATGGCTTGTGGAGTGATTCTTTTCATAATGAGTAATTGATGGTGTTACCTTGCCTCAAGGTTTTTCTCCATATTCTTGTGTTTATTCTTATGTATATGTATTTGGTTATTTTCAAGCTAAGGTTTATCATTTATATATTATCTTCCGATGTTTACTATATTTTTCATCGAAGAAAACCATCACTTCCTGATTCCATTTTGGTGATATGATTCCCTATTTGAGGAAATCCATTAAAGAAGGCATAGTTGTTGTGGATGGAGAAAAGATTAATGTAAGATCAAGGCCCCTTGTTTGAAAATTCAAGTAAATATTGGTATCTATCCTTTTTATCATAAATCCCCAAAGTAAGAAGAGACAAGCTATAATCATTACATTCATAAGGCTCTTTGCATGAAATCCAAATCCTTTAATTTTGAAGGTAACACTAGTGAAGGATACAAATGCTTATGCACAAACAGGGTTTCCATGGTAAAGTAAATCTTAAGAGTAAACATTAGTGCATATTTGTGTACCTTGGAGGAAGGATTTCTCTCTCAATAATTTTAACAAGTTGTCATGTGGTTTAATAATCCATATAATAAGACATTCTCTCCATGAGGCCAGAGGATCACTTACAAGAAAATATCTACAAAAAAAACTTAAGAAAATGAATCAAGTTATATACCATTAAACAAATTGAATAAAAAATTGTAGTGCAAGGGAATTCAAGATACAAAAATGTGTAAGTCTACTCTCGTGAATTCATTAGTAGTGGAAGCAATTTTTATCATGTTTTAAGAAGACTTGTTGAATGCTTCTAGGTGCACAATAAAACATCAAGTGTGATTGTAAACCAAGATTTTAAAGGCCAAATGGATTCTTGTGTTATCCTATGTGAAGGGATTGGCAAAAGAGAAACTTTACATTTGTTACTAGTGTTATTACCTTGTAAATGAAGCACCAAGCCTATTGTGAAACCATGATGCTATGAGTCTTATTTGATGAGAAAGGAAAGACACATGTTTATAAGGGTAACAATATTCCTTCCATAATCCTTCATCTCTTATTTTCAATCCTTAGATATGGTTTTATATTTTTTTAGGAATCCATGTGTTTACACATTTTACCGAACATGAGTATGTGCAACATTATGGGAACAAACTTGAATGAAAAGGATTTGGAGAAATATTTGTGTATTGAGTAAGGCTTTCATTCAAGGACCAATTCCGTCTCATTCCTTCTTCAACCAAATTGTTGGCATGGTTTTCTACCTTTAACAATCCATTGAAAGAGACATACTCTCACAAGATTATGGAGGATCATGCCAAGAAGAGTATGGACACCGAAACCTCATGAGAAATGACTTAAAATTTTACACTGTTAATGAAACTTGATAAACACAAAGTTGTAATGTAAAGGAACTCAACAAAATATTGATGTATACATTATTGTCACAATTCACCACTAAAATACTTGTATCCTTCATTCCTAATTGTGAAATAGATGCATTTGCATTTGGTCTATTTGGTTTGACTTGATTTCTACCTTTCAATGTTTTTAAACAACTTAAGGAGTCTTCTCACCATATGGGTTTGTCCATATTTATTTTACGCAAGTGAGGGATTTCTATATTATGGATTGCATATGTTTCATACAATGTTGATGCATAATTGAAGTGTTGATTTTTTATGTGCAAGAAACATGGCAAAGGATTATGCTTATTTAAGAAGTTTCCCATTTAAAGAGGAAGAGGACACTTGAAACAAGGTTATGCAAACTATTATCTATAATAAAAATTAAATAGCAAGAAACCAAATAAACCTTCAACAAGAAATATCAAGTGGAAAGTGGATGGAAGATGATTTTCAAGGAAGCAAATGTCTCAATTTTGAAGAAGAGATAAGGACTAAAACCTTCAAGTCACTAAGGAAAATTGATTTACACTATTTCCCAAATCCATGAGGCATTGGTTTGGCTTGTAGGCACAAGGAGATAGTTTGTTCATTAAAAATAGTGCGTGAAGTGAGGAAAATTATATCATATTGAATTTGTTTTATTAGAAAATATCCTCACCATACACATAAGAATAAAATCTTAAAAAACATTTGAGGATAGAAAGCCACACAACTCAGAAAATCAAAGTAGTCTAAGAAAAACAAGATTCAATGGAAAATACTATAAGTAGAACCATTGCATTCATTCAAAGGGTTCTCTTCTTGGAATTCTAATCTATCTTCATATGCTAAGAAAACACCATTGTTAGTCTTTTGATATCTTTGCATATATGGGCTTGTTTTTGGACTATTCCTGGCTCCCCCAACTCTCTTGGTGCTTGTGGGTTGTAACAATGTATCATGTATACTATTCTATTAATGCTTTGTTTATACTCATTTATCTTTTTCCTACTAACATCTTATTTGAAACAAGGATTATTTTAGTATTTTGTGACTATTCTCAAGCATTAGGTTCTCTAGTTATTCACTTGCATTTATTTATAGATTATTATCACTTATGTTGTGTGACTAACTTGTTTGATTTCAGGTTGTTGGTTCTATGGAAAAGAAGAGTTACCAACAACCAAGTCCTTTTTTTGGATTTTGAGGAAGATAAGAGGGTTTGATGTAGATTCATTTATAATGGCAGCAATGGACTTTCCCCCTTACTATTAGTTGTATTACAAGTCTTAGTGACTACTTGTGGCCATGATTAGTCAGATGCATTTTGTATTTCACTTTTCATTTCATTATAGCTACATTTGATTTTACATACCCAATATTATGGTAGTTTCATAACTAGAGGGTTCACCATTTCAATGGAGGAAGATCTAATTGGGCCCTTTCACAAGGTGAACCTATGAATTTGACAAGGGCTATTTTCTTATGTGAATAGTTTCATAAGTATTCATTCATATGTAGTGTGTATATATCCCTAAAATTGATTCAATATACTATTAATTTCTCCTGATGGCGCAAAGGAATCCATAAAAAATGTGATATGCTAAAATCTAATATGTATTATGTGGATTTAAATTCTAGTACACTATGTCCATTGAAGGATTTATTACTTCAAGAAAATATATTTTGACACATAATTCAAGATTCCCCAATTGGAAGAGTAACATAGTCATTGATTAGGATGGACTCAATTTCAATACAATATTTCTAATGAGTTGGATGGTAGACTATCATGGTTGGATTTATTATCTAGCATTACATGTGAAGATTGTGTCACTTCTCAATCCAAACATCACTGATTTGTGCCTTGACTCTTGGATCCTAGAGACAAGCATGAAAATCATTCTATCTATGGCCTCTAGTGTGTGATCATGACACCAGTCTTTGATACCAATTTCATTTCAACCATCCAATTGAATGGTCACTTTTCTATATGACTTAAAAACACTAGGAACGACAGTCATAATCTCCTAGAATGGAAATTATTGAAAATCAAGTTTAGAGAATCCAAATTATTTCTTCCAGTGGGTTTTCTCTAGTCGTAGTCAAGGAGATGGAACCAAATGTCATCTCCTCTAGAGCAAGGTGAACCAGAAAGAGAGATATGAGTGTACAAATTATTTGTCTTTGTGTTGGCCAAGTACTTCACTAACAACACCCTACAAAATATTGAGGTGATGTGCATATTGGGAATGAAATCAAGCACCATGGAGATATTGTCTACATTTCCCTATGAGTAATAGTAAACATTGGAGATGATAGCTGACATCTACACTATTCCCCCACCTTGTTACTAATACTCAATTTCTTACTTTTCATTTTCTTCAATATGATAGATGCACATGGAGAAAAAAATGAACTAAAATCTAGTTGTTACCTCCACCCCATACCCCACATTACTATATCCTATCTCAACCCACTTTATCCAATCAATTCCAAATAAATAAAAATGCACTACCTACTCCACTCAACCTATTATATCTTCATCTCAAATATCTTCCACCAACTATATATATATATATATATATATATATATATATATATATATATATATCACATTCAAGTTTATTTAATGAATAACAACTAAAACTTGTTCACAAGTATAACATAGAGATGAGAGAAGGAAGGATATTTCAAATAGAATATTTGTAGTATGTGGAGGGATTTGAGTAACAATGGTATTCATAGAGAATCTAAAGGCCATGACATCATTGAGATGTATTAGGGGAGCATATAGAAAGGGGAAGTGGTATGACAATGACATGAGAGTGGAGGAAGAAAAACATATTTGGGTATGATAACATCTTCCAACATCCAATGGTTGGTGGTAACCAAAGGGTCAAAGGTCAAATCAAGACATAGATGTCATATAGAATTTTTTTTATAGTTTAATATATATATGTTTAAATTAAAATAATGTTATATATTCAGCTACCTAAGCATGCTACTTGGCTATTTTTTAATGCTAAAACAATAGGTAAAAGCATAGGTAAAAGCATAGAACAAGATCAATCAACTTCAATTCAAAACTTATATTATTTTATCTACTTGATTTAAAAAAAACTTGGTCCTAAATCATTTCCTTGAGCTTCTCAACTTCCTTGAAGATTGTGCAACCTTATTAGAAACACACACTCATCATAATAAGTAATATATCTACATGGAGATCCTTCACTTGATATATAAATGAGAGGAAGATGGAGGATATGGTTTATGAACAATTTTTATGCCTTATATATGAATGCATTGATGCATTGATGATTGTTCTCTGGAGCATTTGAAAAACCCGAAGTACAAAGTGAAAATAAATGATGATGTTGTGGAAATAATCACTAAAAGCATCCTGTGGATTACAAGATATTTTAGGAATAACATCCTTCATGTTGGAAACTTGGCTACTTACTCTAATGAAACTTGGTCGTGAATTGCTTCCTCATGCTCCTCCACCTATTTCATTTCAAAAGTGTGTAATATTTGTACTCAATGAACATATGCACACCTCGTTATAATAAAGCATTTATAAAAAATATGTTGATTCAACAAAGAAAACATGAGAAAAAGTAGGAGGAGATAATTCATGAACAAGTTCTATGTCCATGGATGATTGTCATTGAGAAGACAAATTCCTCTCTCTAGAGCTTCAATCAAACCCAGGTGCAAAGTGGATATTGATGATCTAGAAAAATCATGAAACATGGTGCATTGCATTTCAAAGGATAAAACTATCAACCACACCTTTGCAAATATTATTTTAAAATACATGCATAAATTGTCTAAATGATATACTTCAACTCTTTATATACATGCATGCATGAATGAATGGCATAGATTACTACACTTCCAGTTTTCCCCTTGTTGGACAAGAATTTTGGAAATAATATACATAAAAATATTAAGTATAGAAGAATTGCATGGAAGAAGAAGGAAGATTCAAGAGTGCGCAGTTGAGGCACAATTAATAGTATAGTGCGCAGATAGAAGAATAAAACAAAAGAATAAAACAAAGGGATACAACAAAGGAATAAAGCAGAGAAGAAAGCAGGAGAGGAAAGCAGGTGAAAAGGAAGGATGGCATCCCAACGTGCTAAATATAGAAGGACGCACGCAAAAGCAGGAAGAACAACAGTCAGAGTGAAAAAGAAACATGTAGACGGAAAAGCAGGTGAAATCAGTATGAACAACAAGTTAACTTGAATTATCATGTATTGTAATATGGTTTGGGATGAACAGAGTAGGGTTTTAAGCCATAACATTTATGTATAAATATGTAATGGGTTGGGATATTAGGGGTTCTTCTTTTTTTTGTTATTTTTCTTATCGAGAGGTACTATGGAGTCTATTGTGTTGTATTAAAGAAGAAGAGTGATGGGATAGGCTAATAAGGAAAGAATCTATGTACGAATGATAAGGAGATGATGCAGAGAGATAGAAAGGCTTGTACTGTAGAATGGCTATGCTAGGAAAAAGGAAAGATAACCATGATATATATTTGTAAGTGTAGTGTGCAAGCCTGAAACAATTACAAAATGGATAATAAGTTGTATGTACCCTAGAGTTCGGTGAACCATGTTAACTAATGTGTTGAATGTATTTTGTGTGATTTTTCATGGATTCTGTTTGGATGCATACTAGATTAAATTTGTCTTATGTATAATCTGTTAAGAACCAAACATCAATATAGCATATAAAAACCTCAGCAAGAGTACTCAACGCCTTGAAAAAGAGATAATTTCAGATAATAAGCCTCTTCGAGGGGGCAACCTCCTTTTACCCCACTTAAATGTTCAAGTACAAGATGA
>ML793263.1:61174-77278 GCA_009831015.1 Picea engelmannii | reverse complement strand
TACAAGATGATTCAAAATGAAAATGTCTCCTTGGTATATATAGGAGACTAGGAGGTATAATGGCTTAAATCCGACATAATTAAAATAACATTACTAATCTAAATTACAACTAATGGCCTAAAGCCGACATAAATAAAATAGCAATACTAATCTAATATGCCCCAATTAAGGGGTAATGAGCCAATATTAGGGCTTAACATAATCATTGCGCAATTGTTAAGACTATTACAGTAATGGTTTTATGTTGTAATCTGGAATATAATGATAATATGAATCTAAACTCACTATGTAGCTAATGAATACCTAATACATAACAATGTGCACATAACCAATAAGTAAGAATGAATAGAATAATCACCTCCCATTCCCTCACTACTGCAGAAACCTGGTTCCTACAGTCCCAATAGATACCTCAGGTGACACTTCATCTACATGTAGGTGATGCCAAAAGGGATAGTGTCTGAAGGGTTTTGTTGGTAAGAGATACCTCGAACCTAGGGTCTTACAACCACGCACAATGCCAACAAATGGGTTTGTTGATGGGACCTAGAATTTGTGATTGAGGGAATGTTTTGGAGGCCGACTAAGAAATATATCATAGAATGGTTGGAAAGGAAGGAACAAGAGTTTGCTCAAAAATATAATGAAAACCCTCGGATGAGTAATGAACAATGGATGAAAAGGTATCTGTACACAGAACTGCATGAAATTTTCTTTGGTGAAATCCCAATTATCTTGACAGCGTGGTTAGACAGATTAGTGGAGAATACTCGAAGGTATTGAATGGAAACACCGAGGAATTGGACTCCTGAGTTGGAAAAACAATTGAATTCTGTAAGTAATCTAACTACTCATGCAGTTGATTTCTAGTTGGATAGTATATTAGGAGGTTTTATTACAAAAATTTGCAGTAGATTGTACCCAGTCATACAATGTTGCAGAAAGGGACTTCTTCAAAGGTCCACATGGAATGTTCATGAAATTATTAGGTACGTGGATAAATATGTTGTGTGACAAGTATGTGATGATGATGGCATTTGAATTCTAAGGGGATTCCCACACATAGGGGAACCAGGGGATGATAAGAGGATAGTCTAAGAATAGGAGAGAATGAAGGAAGAGATGAAGAAGGAAGGGAGGGACTGAGGATGGATAGGACTAAAGAGGGTATACCATAGGAATAATATGAGTTTGGTCTATTGCATGGAGGAAGGAGGTACAAGAGGAAAAAGACTGGGGCTGAGAAAGGAGAGCCACACAGTGAGCCAAAGGGGAGAGAACCTTGTGAAATAGTCCAAATCATGGAAATACCACATATAAGATTAGAGGAAGTGAAATCCCAGTCCAGTCCTATAATAGAATATTTGTTAAGTCCTACTCAGACTAGATCCTATGTCAAATACATGACCCCATGTGCATCACCAAAATCAGAGATAACAATTGAATGCTTATCAAAAGAACTTATAGTTAGCATGGGAGGACAGAGTAGTGGAAGAAGTGCACAAATTCAGAGTCAACCAACATCACGAAGAGGAGGTACTACACAAAGAAACATGACAGGGGTAGACAACACCCTCAAACTGTTTGAGTTCTAGGGAGTTGGTTCAGAGGACCCATAACAACATCTGTTTGTTTGCGAGGCCATTTGGGCCACAAAGAATGTCCAAGATGAGGCTATGAAGATTGCACAATTAGCAACAACATTTGGAGACCGTGCATTATTCTAGTACATGAAGCTGCAGAGTACCACACCTACAAGATAAGCCAATACTTTGGTAGAGATAAGGAAAGAGATGTTGAAAGATTTCAAGAAGCCAAAGTTTGAGTCACAGTACATTATAGAACTAAAGGAGATTAAATAGGTGCCAACTTAGTCAGTATGGGATTTCGATCAAAGGTTCAAGGACCTGATGGGTAGACTGACTTTATAGATCCCTGATCAACAACATCAAGAATGGTTTATTGCAGGACTTCTGCCACACATTCGCATGTCGTCAATTCAATAGATTGTTGTGTCACAACTCGAGCCACTAGAAATTGAAATGAAATTGGAATCATCCCATGTAGGAGATAGTGGAGGGATGGTGCAAGTTCAGATGCAGTTGGATGCTTTGATGATTCAACTAGAATATTTGACAAAATAGAAGGAGAAGCGAGAACAAGTCTGGTGTACCAAGTGTAGGACTGAAGGCCATCACAAGGACGAATTCCCAACATTTGTGTAGTATTTGGAAATTGGAGCGTTGAATTAATTACTAGGAGGGGGGTATAGTGAGATATGTAAGAAATGGGGACATCATCAAACTGAGTGTCCATTACTACAAAAGTATGAGAGTACACCAAGGAACTTATTTTGCAATTTTTGCAAGTCAGTCGGGCATGAAGATTAGGACTTCCACACATTCAATTTGATGAGGGAGCGCATTACATATATGTATAGGATTCAGGAGGAGAATGTTGAAATAGAAGAGGGTGGTCTGTAATATAATAATCACAGAGGATTTAATCTATAAAATCAGGGAAATTTTGGTAGAGGTCAAGAAAGAGGAAATTTTGGTAGAGGAGGAAGATGACCAATTACATGTTACAATTGTAATCAACCAAGACATTTATCTCATAACTGTTTGAATTCATGTACAACATGCACATATTGTATAACACTAGACCATATGACCTAATATTGTCCTCAACTACTTGCGAAATGGTAGGAAAGAGGAAATCAAAACCATAATCGAAATCAAAATGTGTAGAAAATATACGTCGAAAAAACATAATGAAGGACCTAGAATAACATTTGTTATGTGCGAAGGATCTAGAACAAGAGCTGATGTGACAAATGAAGGAAAGCAGACTGAGTAATGGGTAAGGAAGTCTACAGGACCTATGCCAACCTTTGATCCTCATCAAGAAAACAAGACATATCAGAGGGAAATAAAAGAGGCACTTGGACAAGATTGGGGAGCATCAACATCATCTGCACCTCATGTTAGAGATCGCGTTGTGCCAGAGAAACCAACTGGGAAGGTAAGCACTATAAGAGAATTCCTAATAATTTTATGTAGAGATAATAAAAGATGAAATTGTATTAAATACAATACATGACATGATTGATAATTTCACACAAGGAAATGAATCTCCCATCAAACAAAGGGTGGTAAATCAGGTACTACACAGGAAGAGAACCAATGGAGAATTTAGATTTAGTGCATAAATTGGGGAATATGATGTGGATAATGTTATCTTAGACTTGGGGTCTGATGTGAATATTTTACCTAAGAAGATCTAGGAGATGATGGGAAAAAGTAAGCTAGTATGGTCTCATGTTCACTTAGGTCAAGTGAATCAACACAAAATAGTACCGATTGGTCGATTAAGAGGAGTACCTGTGAACATAGATGGGGTGCATAGTGTGGCAGACTTTGAATTTATTGAGATCATGGATGATATTCAACCATATCCAACACTTATGGGACTTGAATGGGAATTTGATAACCAAGAAATCATTAATCTTAAGAAGAGGGAAATGATATTTGAAGTCGAATATTTGAAAGTTACTGCACCATTGGACCTAGCAGAAGGAAATAGATACATAGATCCAGTAAGAGGAAATGACATTGACAGTTTGTATAACATGAATGCACGGATGGATTATTATGTTAACCCTACTGTATATGGTGCACTAATTTGGAGAAGTATCATTTCATGTGCGTCGAATTTGGAGGAAGGTCTAGAGCATTGGAGGAAACATATGCATGAAGTGTCAACTAGACGATGTGCATGCATAACCCAATCCTTGCACTAGATCGAAACATAATTATGTGATCCAACCAGGTACGGTGGATTGACTGATATAAGTTTTTTTGTAAAGAAATGTGAGTTGGAGGTACCTAAAAAACAAATGTTGTTGGCACTAGATGTTTTCCTAAAAGAGGCTCCATACAAATGGTGGGATGCACACAAAGAAGGAATGGAAGATTGGTCACAATGTAGAAGACTAATCCAATTAAGGTTTGGTACTAAGGTTGAAAATATTGCACAAAAGTATATAGGAGAGAGTGATCCAGCAGGTCATGTTGCGCAGTGTAGGACCTTATGGAGTTTAGTACCCAAAACATAATGGACACACCAATTTATACATACAATGGATACAATTTTGAAGAACTGGTATCTAGAATTGGAAATGCACAGAGAAACAACAAGATGGGAACAATTGGTTCAGAGGTTCTAAGTCACATTTACATTTGAACATGAATCTCCATCAATAGATGCAGCATTATAAGCTATTTGAACTAAGATATTCTCATATGAAGGGTCGATGGGGATGGTACCAGTGTGCAGTGCACATAAAGATGCTATGATTGTCCAGGAGTTATTGGAGTGTTACAATGTGGCTAAGGAAAAATACGATGAGGAAGATCCCAGAAACATGTAATTATTTGAAACAGAAGGAGAATGGGTAGTAGAAGGACCAGAGCTTGAGTCTTCTTCATACACACAACCCATAAATACATGGAAGGTAAATATTGGGATGACAAAAAATCCAAAATTTGCACAGATAGGGGATTACTGGAGTGATGAGACTGTAGAAAATATTGTAGACTTGTTGCACGAATATGAGGACCTATTCCCAACTACATTTTCTGATATGAAGGAGATAGTTGGGGACTTAGGTGAGATGAATATTCCCTTGAAAACAGGTTCTAATCCAGTGCAACAGATGCCTTACAGGTTAAATCCTAAGTACAAGGAAAATGTGAAAGCCGAAATAGACATTATGTTGGATGCAAGAATCATTTAACCAATAGAAGAATTTGAGTGGATCAGTCCAATGGTAGTGCAAGACAAGAAGACAGGAGGAATTAGGATTTGCATGTATTTGAGGAAGTTGAATGATGCATGTTTACATGACCCATTCCCAACACCATTCACATATGAGGTATTGGAGAACATAGGAGGCCAAGAGACGTATTCTTTCACCAATGGATTCTCAGGGTGCATTAGATAAAAAAATGTCACGAAGATCAGTACAAGACTACTTTCATGATAGAGTGGGGGAGTTATTAGTATATAGTAGTGTCCTTTGGACCAAAGAATTCTCCTGCGGTGTTCTTTAGAGTAGTGGTTGCATCATTCAAGGAATTTATTAATAAGTTCCTTGAATTATAATTGGATGACTGAACTGTGTTTAGTCTACTGAAGGATCACATAGAAGTACTTAGGCTAATGTTGGATAGGTGTAGACAGTGTCATATTTCATTGAACATGAATAAGTGTGTTTTTTGCACACCGTTTGGAATTTTTTTGGGCCATGTAGTTTGCAAGCAGTGATTACTAGTATATCTAGCCAAGATTGCAATGATTCTAAATTTAGAACCACCTACATCAGTCAGACAGTTGGGGGAAACTCTGGGTCATATAGGATATTACAGGAAATTTATTGAAGGATACGTGTAGATCAAAGCACCGATGTAAAAGTTATTGAAGAAGGATGCAAATTTCGAATGGAATGAGGACTGTCATAAGGGTTTGGACACATTAAAGAAAAACTAGTGATCGCGTCGATTTTGATCTTTCTAGATTGGAACAAGGAGTTCCATGTTCACATAGATGCATCGTCCATATATTTGGGAGAAGTACTATCTCAACCAGGGGAGGGAGACATAGATCACCCAATTTCTTTTGCAAGTAGAAAGTTTTCTATAGCAAGAAATAATTACACCACTCTAGAAAAAGAAGGATTGGCAATGGTATATGATCTGCAAAAGTTCAGACATTATTTATTGGGGTCTCACTTTAATATGTTCACATACCATTATGCATTAAAATACTTAGTGAACAAGCCAGTGTTGTGGGGGAGGATATGTAGATGGCTACTATTGTTTTAGGAATTTGATTTTGAGGTTGTGGTGAAACCAAGGAAGTTGAATGCAGGACCAAATCATCTATCACACATACTATCAGGAGAAGATGTAGGAAATTTAGATGACAACTTCCCAGATGCATATCTATTTGCAATTAAAATAGTGGATGATTACTTCTCATACATCGTGCAATTTCTATGTACAAGAATGGCTCCATCAGAGATGATAGTTGTGCAAAGGAAACAACTGGTAGTGAAATAAGTAGATTATCAATTGATTATAGGGAATTTATACAAGTTAGGTGTAGATGGAATATTGAGATGATGTGTGTTGGAACACAAAATATCAATGATACTCGAAGAAGCACATGACGAGATTGTAGGAGGACATTATGCAAGGAGAGAAATTGCACACAAGATTTTGTGAGCAAGGTTTTGGTGGCTCACACTTCTCAAAGATGCTAAGGAATATTTTCATTCATGAAATGTATGTCAAAGAGTGGGAAAGCCATCCAGGAGGGATGAAATGCCTTTAAATCCACAAATTACATTGCAAGCATTTGATAAATGGGCCATAGACTTTGTGTTGCCAATCAATCCATAAGAAAGAATCTAAGGGGAAAGGTATATAATCACTACGACGGAGTATTTGAAAAGATGAGAAGAAGCAACTCTAGTCACACACTGCACCGCTAAGACTATTGCACGATCATTTTTTGAGAATTTAGCCACACGATTTGAATTTTCACACATATTAATCAATGATCAAGGAACCTACTTTCTGAATAAGAACGTTGTAGCATTAATCGAGGAGTTTAAATTTCAGCATCGGAAAATTACCTTATATCATCCTCATGCCAATGGAACAATGGAAGATTTCAATAAAATCTTGGATAATTCTTTGACAAAGATCTGCAATGTAGGGAGAGATGAATGGGGCTTAAGAGTTCCTGTAGTTTTATGGGCCTATAGGAAAATAAGAAAAAAGTTGACAGGATAGACACCTTTCAGGTTATGGGAAAGAAGTAGTGATGCAAATGGATTTTATTCTACCTAGCCTGTGCATTGCAACAATCATTGATATTTCAGACTCTCACACAATAGAGGAAATACTATCATAGTTAGTACAACCTGAGGAAGATCGGTTTGTTGCAGGTTTCCATCAACAAGTTCAGAAGGCAAGAGAGAAGACATAACATGATAGACACATTAAACAGAGAAAGTTTCAAGTGGGATATTTGGTATTACTCTATGACAACAAGTTCATGTAGCATCTAGGAAAGTTTAGAATGCAATGATTAGGACCCAATGGGATTCAACATGTAACAAAGACATGTGTTTCACAATTGGAAACCCTGAATGGATAATTCCTTGGAGGAATGGTGAATGGAAATCAGTTGAAAATCTATAGAGATAGTCGACAGTATGCACAACAATCTAGGCTACTCCATAACACATGTATCATAGTAACTGCACTATAGTAGGAAGATAAAACACAGAAAAAAAAAATTAAAAGTAGAAAAAAGGAAGAAAAAAAAAGTAGATATAGAAAAATAAAATAGAGTACAAAAGACTAAGATCTTGTGCATAAGAAATGCTTATCATGCATTGGGATGGAACTGTGCCAGTTAAGACAATAATACACAGAAGAAAAGGAACGTGACACAAGTAGATGTCAAAGCATAACAATTTCATAGTTTGGCTCTGATAAGACCACTCAAAGCATTAACGCACGAAAACGATGACGAGAATATGGTAATGACAGGTCATAAAGACATTGTATGATATTCAATGGTAAAATCCATCGGAAATCACGATAGATTGGTAGTATGATGAAAAAACACATGATGGATTTGGTAATAAATATGAATTTATTTAACCATTCATCAACACGGTTGGCGGATTGGAAAACTTAGTTAAGACATGCATAGTTGGAAAGGAGGAACAAAAGTTGTAACACCCTATTTCCCCCAACTTGTAATTAATCATAAAATAGGATTACCATGCTAAGGCATGTGGACAGTGTAAATGTATTATTGTTTGAGTTTCCAACAACTGAATGTGGGGGTGAAGCCTTGAAATTACTGGCCATGATATCACTAGAGGAAAGAATGTGAAAACTATAAGAGAGGGTTTGTTATAACAAATAACCCCAAAAATTTCCCTTGATGGGGATAGTAGATCTCCTTCGGATCCCAAGGAGAGAAACCAGTTAATGAAGAAAGGGCCAGTGGTTGAATTATCAACCACTCCCATGAATGGGACCATGGTATGATTGCAAAATGTCAGCCCAAAGTACCATTGCATATGACAGACCAAGCTGACTTGAGTTCCCTTCTAACGGAATGAACGAGATGGGTCGAGAACCATACTGGGGAAAATATATAATAAAAATCAGTAAGGAGAAATGAGAGAGAGCTCCCCAATAGATAATGAACAGAAGGCTATGAGCTTGATGTTGAGGGAAGCATATGATAAACCTTGCTAGGGCCATGATAGAGAAATAAATCTTTGAAAGTTGCAGAGAACAGAACCTGAGCAGAAGTTGAAACAGAGAAAGAATCCTTGAGAACCGCGAGACTTCCCTGGTGATATCATGGCTTGGCATGGGGGTGGCCAAAGTGATAAGAATGAATTCCTCTAAGCCTATGGCCAGGTGGAAGGATGAACACCCATAGTCAATTAGTTAGCTACCACCTGTAATAGATAAGTAATCACATATCTTGTGTATTTAAGTGGTACTGTGAATTAAAGTTGGATATCCTATGAATGTTGTAGGGATGGATATGTTTTCTTAATGATTATACTATATCCCTTATATTCATGCTTGATTGTGTAATTAGGCAAGTAGGAAACTGTATGAATTGGATGTGATTTTTATACGCATAAATTATTGTGCTCTGTGGTGGCTTAAGCCAGAGCCACAAACTATGAGTTCGTCGACCTTAGGTATAGTTTCATATATGCATGTCGAACCTCCTAGTCATTCCGAGTCCCTTGGAGGATGGAGTTAATAAGCTCAAGAGGGAAAATGGAAGTCAAGACCCATACATTAGGGCTCGCAGGAAGTAAATCGAAGGTCGAGATCTTCGAAACATCTAAAATATTCCAAGTCGGGAGAAGTCTAAAGATTAAGAGGAGGAGCAACAGTAACCATCAGATTAGTTGTAAGGGGAAGCCTGATCCATTGGATCAGTGCCTAATGAACAAGGATAGCACAGGAGAAGAGAATAGATCTCATCCATTGTATCTAAGTGCATAGGGTCAACCGTCGTTGGATACGAGAAGAAGTGTACGAGTCTTAATGCTTGTATGCATAGGAGAGAGAATATCTCAAGGTTTAAAACTTGAGATTACCGAAGCACGGAGAGATGAAGGGTCGAAACAGATCTGGACCATTGGATCTAGAGGGGATACATGTCAATGGGCCAGGGTATCTAGAAGGAGGTGAAGGTGTAACATTGAAACACCTGAAGGCAGGACAACCGAAGAGCCGAGAGTCGTCGATTTGCGAGGGGACACTTGTCACCAGATTGCGAGCTCCAGGGAAAGTTACACTGGATTTTCAGTTTGAGAACTGAAATAGCTGAAGCCCAAAGAATCAAAGTAAATCTGGACTGTCAGATCCAGAAAGGAGTACGCGTCAGTGGATCTTAGACTCCGGGAAAAGTCCTGAAGTAATTTGTAGCCATTGGATTTAAGAGGATCGTGGCATAGATCCCTACACTCCGGGTAAAGTTCTGAAGTAATCCTCGATATTTGGATCAGGAGGACATACATCGGTGGATCTTAGACTTCGAGTAAAAACCCATTGGGAAAAAGAGGTTTGAGATTTCAAATCCCCGGACTTTGGAATAACGAAGAGATCTCGACTGTTGATTCAGAGAGAGCAGACCTTGTCCGTAGATCTATGAGGCGTGGATATGAATAATTTATTTATCCATTATCATCAATATCATGAGATCAATGATCCTGTAACATTGCAGGGATAGGATTTGCAAGGAGTTTAAGATATCGAAGGCAGGCCACAATTCAAACCGTGGTTTCACTTAGAGGACACATGGATGTTTTAGTAGCATTGCGGGCTCAAAAGTAGTTTAACTCCAAACCTCTTATGGGTGCTCCCACAATCATGTGGTCATCACTCCAGGGTCACACTCAAGAGAGGTCTTATCTGAGAAGGAGCTATCCTTCATTACTCTGAGTTTTTGCTAAAGCGTTAAGGAGAAGGTCACGAGACTCTGGGAGAAGGTACCCCGACAGAAAAGTGAAGGAGAAGTTGAGGTTTGAAATCTTCGAAGCCCCAACAACTGAAGTGAATGATAGTCATCGATATGGGGTTGGACAAGTGTCACTAGATCGTGAACTCTGAAAGGATTCACTCCAGAGACTTGTGGTTGTTGATATTTAAAATCGTCGAAGGTCGAAGTCTCGAAAACGACGAGAGTCGTCGATGCGAAGGTGGACATGCGACGTTAGATCACAAGCTCTGGGAAAATTGTATTGAATCCCTCATTTGAGATTTTAGATTCGTGAAGTCCGAAGAGTCGAAGAAGATTAGAGTCGTCAGATCAATCGAAGTGATTTACATCCGTCAGATTAGGAGAGGAGACCTGACGAAGATTCAAACACTCCGAGTAAAGTCCCAAAGTGATTTATAGCCATCAGATCAGGAGGAGACATGGAAAAGATCTGTAAAATCTGGGTAAATAATCGAAGTAATCCTAGGTCATACGATCTAAGAGGACACATGGTAGGATTCTGTGTATTGGAGGAGAATAAAACAAAAGGATTTGAGATTTGAGATTCCCAAAGGCTGGACTTACAGAGGCGATCCTGGCCGTAGATTCAAGGGGACAGGTGGCAATAGATCTTACACTCTATAATATTTCCACTTAGAAGAGAGTGGAGTTTAATATTTGAAACTCTCGAAGGCCGGAAAGGCGGAGTCAATGACAACTGTTGATTTAGAGGGGAATTACGTGTCGACAGATCGTAGAAATCTGTGGAGATGCGTGGAAGGAGGAAAGAAGAGAGAATTAGAGATTGATAACAATCATTGATCACAGGAAACACAAAAATAATGAATATTGATAGACATAAGGCATTACGGGGCCAGGACATGCTTGGACGATAATATTCCTTGAGCGGGCCACAATTTCAACCACTGTTTTAGTAACAAAGTATGTGTTAGCATGAGAAGGATTATGGGGCGAAGAGTGGGTTGGTTGGAAACCACTCTTACCCATGCCCACAATTACACATTAGCACAAGGGTACAACCTAGGGTTGTATGAAGGAAGGGGCTACTGAAGAGGAGCTAGCACCCGCGGACTGAAGAGCACTAGAAATTGTAGACAGAAGATCGTGGGTGCCTTTAAACCTGCACCAAGAAGCTGAAAGGTTCTTTGTTTAACTACAGAACAAGACCATCAAGGTCTCAAAGAATTGTTTGTCTTCAGAATCGGAGATCCTTGAACCTGAGGTTGGACTGGTTCCCTGACCTTCCAAATTAGGAACCATGAATGGAGATTTTTTCCTTTAATAAAAGAGAAATTTTTTATGCCCCATTGTGCGTGTGTTACAAATTGGTATCGGAGCATGGTTACAACACTTGGCTTGCTTGGGCTCATTCGAGAGTCACATAAAGAGGTATTATTATCTGTATTTACTCCTTGAGGAAAAAGGACGACAAATTGAACCTGTGATTTTGGTAATTCTTGTTGAATTTCAGCAGAAGAATTTATTTAACCCTTTTCAAGTGATAACTACTCTTACCTGAGTTGGGATATGATAATTAAAATTGATAATAACACTTGAATGTGGATAGATGAAGGTTGTAGGGTTCCACCAAGGGTAGCTGAAGCCCGAAGGATGGATGGCCTGGTGTTCGTAACATTGCTTCTAAGCACGGGCAATTGTAACTTTAGGCACTAATGATGGTGGATTATATAATGGTTAATACCTTTGTGGGATTAAAGGAATCTGCTAGGATCAGGTAAGATCCTTGGCAGTATAGTTACTACTTTAAATTAAAATCGGAGTATATAAATCCTCATGACCAAAGAAAAGTGAGATGTGTAAAACCCTATGGACGCTGAGGCAAGAAGGTTTTCTTGGTAGACATTGTTGCATAAAGAGGAAAGTGACCCTGGTTGGTTATTGCCCTGAGAAAAGGCAACAACAATATGGGATATGACTGTGAGATTAGTCCTGTAAGTGATGGAAATATCTAACTAAAGGAAACTAATGATGAAATTAAACTATCAAGTGAATGCATGAGGTAAAAAGGTGCAAGAGATGCACCTACTTATACATGAATGTGTATACATGATCATAAGGATGATTGGAAGATCCTTGGGAAAAACGATATAGAAGCCTGATATGTCCATGTGTGTGAATGACATGGAAAAGGTGCAAGCAATAAGCTAGCAGGATGAATACTTATCCGTGTTTAATTATGCTTGAGTGCATGGGATTAATGCATTGAGAAGCTTCTTGATATGAAACCTAATATTAATATCG
Organism: Picea engelmannii; assembly: GCA_009831015.1. Lineage (NCBI taxonomy): Eukaryota > Viridiplantae > Streptophyta > Pinopsida > Pinales > Pinaceae > Picea > Picea engelmannii. Next base: position 64,894 of record ML793263.1, on the reverse strand, counting down.
GTTAGATACGAATGATATCAAATGTGTGAGTGATGCACATGTATGATGTAAGAGTATAAGTATACTAAAGGCCCAATATGGTTGCCCTGATGAGTGAAATGTGAGGCAAGCTTAGCACTTGCCAAGATTGAATGAATAATAGAAGAGTACCATGGTTTCATGGTTGACTCCATTCTGAAGAGTCATGAAATTTATGTTTTGAATGATAGCTTAAGGGGATTGTGTTCCATTCCCTCAAGAAAGATTAGTGTAAATAGAATAAAGAGTGGATGAGCAAGGATGCTCTATTGTCATAATAAGAGACAATCAATTCTTCCTTGAAGGTCACATGAGAACGATTGTAAACAATCACGAGTTGATTGATTTTAAAGTAGAGATGTATGTAGGCTATGAATTATACATATGGAAGCTACACACAGTCTGATGATTAGGAATATGGTTAAGTACACCGTGGATGTAAGTTAACAAAACCAAAATATGTATGGATACATAATTTGGGTACATGACAAAGATGTATGTTTATATTACTTATGGGATAATTGGTAAAATGCTGAAGCTAACTCAAGGTTGAAGCCATCACAAATAGTGATGGATATGCAATAAGGAAGTTGCATGCTGAAGGAGTTCTTTGTGGAGGAACTGTGTGAAGACTCTGTCGGGAAAACAAAGTCACAACCTTAATGACTGCTGAGAAATATATATATATATATATATATATATACCAGAATCCTGGATTACATTTTGAAAAACATCATGTACTGAATAGAAGACTAATAAATGAGTATTGACCATTCTGATAACTAAATGGTAATGTGCAGGATGCACAGGTTCATAATCCATTATGAATAAAATGTTTGCTATTAAATAATGTTGTTGTATTCCAAAAAGGTTAGGGCGAGGCCCAACCAAGGCTCCTCAAGGAAAAGAGCAGGAAGATCCCAACAGGGAGTAAATTGCAAAAGCAGAGAAAAGACAGTGAGGCCTTAGAAGTAACTCAACTGGGATGAAAAGTCCCAGACAATGTAGAAAGAATTTGAAGAAGGGGAGAGCCCTCAATTATTTTCTTGTTGTGTATTATGTTTTTCTCTGGGATGAGAAAGCTAGTACACTGATGAAAGTAAATGTTTTGAGACCATAGTGATGATGGTTGTATTACTGTAGAAGAAATTTTAGAACTGTTGTGTTGCACTCATGAAAACATTAAGGATAATGTGATGAAGTGCATATGGATATGCTAGGACATGTCTGAAAATGTTTTATTAATTGAATGTTATGGTACTTGCATTTTTAATTTACATGACGACTAATGTGGTTATGATGTATGTCATGTGTAGAAAGAAATAGATTGGAACCATTGAGAAAGACAATTGCCAATAATGAACAACCTCAATCAGAGGATGACTATGAGAAGGTTCTTGTTGAAAGATTGTTGAAGGGACTTTAAAAGTCCCCATGGAGCACCACTGATGGGGTAATATCAGAGGGGGTGCTAATAGCCAAAATGGATATAAAAATGTTCATGCCTATGTGGCACAAGGTATGAAGGGATTGGGTAAGAATCCCTTCTGAAGTATTTTATGGTATTAATGTTATGTATGGAACGTTGAAAGGAAGTTGTATGCCTTGGCTACCCACGTAGGGTATGATTCAGAAAGGAGAACCTGAATGATGGAGGTGTGAACCACTAGTAGTAAAGACTGATTGTAATCCTCGAAAGAATTCATGAACTGATATGTCATGAATACATGGACCAATCAAAGAACGATTGGAAAAAAAAGTGCTCATAGATAGCACGTTGCATCGAATTGCTTCCAGAAAATGCATGTTTTCATAAAGGACAAACAATGGATTTCCATTGAGGAAGGAGGACCTTTCAACATTTCTACTTACATTGTATAGGTGTTATAGAAAACCAAATTTTGGTGGCCATGAATATTGGCACCCTGGCTATTAATGAAGGAGGAATGCTTAAAGGCATTCATGTGAAACTTGTAGTTTCATATGTACTGAATTGGAATCGTGATAATCCTATAGCTGGAAGCATAATCTTGCTGCAACAATGAATGGGAATGAATAAACCATATGGTGAAAATCTTGGCTAAGATCCAACGCACCATGAAAAAGTACTTTTCTTAAAGTGTGGGAAACATAAAATGAATGAAAAGGTGCATTGGGTATGAATGTGGCCACGAACGTTGGCACATTCATTAAGGTCAATTGATGTATGAATTACATTCTGAAAAATTTGGTAGGAAGAAATGATGCATAGGTAAGGGATGATGTATCCTTTTTTCTTGATATCCTTGAATAGATGAAAATGACTTGGATTGTTAGTATGCTTGATTTTGAAAGGGCAATGTGCATGAAAACTAACAATTGTTTGGCTGAGGAATATTGAAATTGCAGGAGGAAGTGGGTGAGAAAGAGTATAATCCGATCGCTTGAAAAAAAAAAAGAGACTGACTTAGGAGAAGGAGAGTAACCTTCATCCCTATCTATGATTGAGTCAGGAGAAGGAGAGTAACCTTCGTCCCTAATTTTAGCTTAGTTGGAAGGCTATCAAGTTGTAAAAGCATGCAAAATGGCTACTGTTGAGCCATGAAAACCTCATGGTAAGCCATGATCACCTAGAATATATTGTGTTGAGGTAACACAAGCTAAAGGGATGCCTTGGTAGAGCAAGTTTGAGGGACGCATCGACTGTAAGATTTAACAGAGCCTCTGGAATTATTTATGTGTGAGAAAACCTTGGCAAGGAAAGATGGATCAATCGAGGGACTGTATAGCAAAGAAGGGGATGCTTGAGCCTAGGCCTAGAGGGTGAGTGACCGTAAGGAAGAGGAGACCTTAATATTTCTTGTAAACTATTGATCGGGATCATGCACATGATGGGTAGTTCTTCCTATGCGAGAAAACCTTAGCAAGGAAAGATGGATCACCTGAGGGATTGTATAGAAGAGAAGGGGATGCTTGAGCCTGGGCCTGGAAGGTGAGTGACCGCAAGGAAGATGAGACCTTAATAGTTCTTGTAAAATATTGATCGGGATCATGCACATGATGGGTAGTTCTTCCTGTGTGAGAAAACCTTGGCAAGGCAAGATGGATCACCCGAGGGACTGTATAGTAGAGAAGGGGATGCCTGAGCCTGGGCCTGAAGGGTGAGTGACCACAAGGAAGATGAAACCATGAGAATCCTTGTAAACTATTGAATTGGGATCATGCACCCAATGGGTATGTCAAGGAAAAAAAAAAAACAATGAGCCTGGATAACAAAACAACCATGTGGATACAAATCCACAAACTGCGTAGATAATTATTGTGCTAAGGTTATAAAATTTTCCTAGATTTTTTTTTTATGCATTGTTGTTAAGAACCAAATATCAATATACCATAGAAAAACCTTAGAAAAAGTACTCAACACCTTGAAAAAGAGATGATTTCAGATAATAAGACTCTTCGAGGGGGCAACCTCCTTTTACCCCACTTAAATGTTCAAGTACAAGATGATTCAAAATGAAAATGTCTCCTTGTATATATAGGAGACTAGGAGGTATAATTACAGCTAATGGCCTAAAGCTGACATAAATAAAATAACATTACTAATATAATATGCCCCAATTAAGGGGTAATGAGCCAATATTAGGGATTAACATGCCCCTCCCCTTGAGACAAGTGTTATCCACAACGCTTGAGTAACTCTGGATGCTTCTGTATGAAAGA
>ML793263.1:41015-53647 GCA_009831015.1 Picea engelmannii | reverse complement strand
AACCTCCTTTTTCCCCACTTAAATGTTCAAGTACAAGATGATTCAAAATGAAAATGTCTCCTTGTATATATAGGATACTAGGAGGTATAATTACAGCTATGGCCTAAAGCCGACATAAATAAAATAAAATTACTAATATGATATGCCCCAATTAAGGGGTTATGAGCCAATATTAGGGCTTAACACTTTCTTTCACATAATACTATTTTTAACGTGCTTGTTGTCCAAGAACTATTGAAAGAAGGTGACCAAGATTAAAGGTCTGAAAAAGGACCTGGCCGAGGAAGAAGGATCAATATTTTCGAAATAGCTGAATGAGAAAGGCATGATAGGTGTTTTGAGAAAGAACACTGAGGACAATGTTCCTTTAAGGGGGAGGGAATTGTAACACCCTGTTTCCCCCAACTTGTAATTAATCATAAAATAGGATTACCATGTTAAGGCATGTGGATAGTGTAAATTTATTATTATTTGAGTTGCCAACAACTAACTGTGGTAGTGAAGCCTTGAAAGTACTAGCCATGATATCACTAGAGGAAAGAATGTGAAAACTATAAGAGAGGGTTCATTATATCAAATAACCCCAGAAATTTCCCTTGATGGGGATAATAGATCTCCTTTGGATCCCAAGGAGAGAAACCAGTTAATGAAGAAAGGGCCAGTGGTTGAATTATCAACCACTCCCATGAATGGGAGAATTGTTTGACTGCAGAATGTTAACCCAAAGTACCACTAGGTATGAAAGACCAAGCTGACCTGAGTTGCCTTCTGACGGAAGGAACAAGATGGGTCGAGAACCATACTGGGGAAAAGATATAATAAAAATTAGTATGGAGAAATGAGAGAGATCTCCCCATTGGATAATGAATAGAAGGTCACGAGCTTGATGTTGAGGGAATCATCTGATAAACCTCGCTAGGGCCACGACAGAGAAAACAATCTCTGAAATTTACAGAGAAAAAAACCTAAGTAGAAGCTGGAATAGAGAATGAATCCTTGAGAATCGCGAGAGTTCCTTGGTGATACCATGGCTTGGCATGGGGGTGGATAGAGTGCTAAGAATGAATTCCACAGTCAGTTAGTTGGTGACCACCTATAATAGATAAGTAATCGCATATCTTGTGTATTTAAGTGGTACTGTGAATTAAAGTTGGATATCCTATGAAGTTTGCAGGGATGGATATGTTTTCTTAATGATTATATTGTATCCCTTTTAGTCCTGCTTGATTGTGTAGTTAGGAAAGTAGGAAACTATATGAATTGGATTTGATTTTTATACTCATAAATGCTTACGCTCTGTGGTGGCTTAAGCCAGAGCCACGAACTGTGAGTTCGTCGACCTTAGGTATAGTTTCATGTATGCATGTCGACCCTCCTAGTAATTATGAGTCCCTTGGAGGATGGAGTTCATAATATCAAGAGGGAAAATGGAAGTCGAGACCCATACATCAGGTCTTGCAGGAAGTAAATCGAAGGTTGAGACCTTCGAAACATATGAAATCTTCCAAGTCGGGAGAAGTCTAAAGCTCAGGAAGAGGAGAAAAAGTAACCGTCGGATTGGTTGTAAGGGGAAGCCTGATCTGTTGGATCAATGCCTAGTGAACAAGGATAAAATGGAAGAAGAGAAGAGATCTCATCCATTGGATCTGAGTGAAGAGGTTCAATCATCGATGGATCCAGGAAGAAGTGCACGAGTCTTAATGCTCATATGCACATGAGAGAGAATCTCTCAAGGTTTGAAACTTGAGATTACCAAAGCGAGGAGAGACAAAGGGCCAGAACGGATTTGGACCATTGGATCCAAAGGGGATATGTGTCAATGGGTCGGGAGATTCAGAAGGAGGTGAAGGTGTAATGTTGAAACACTCGAAGGTTGTACAACCAAAGAGCCGAGAGTCATTGATCTGGGAGGGGACACTTATCACTAGATCGCTAGCTCCAAGGAAAGTTACACTGGAGTTTTAGTTTGAGAACTGAAATAGCCGAAGCTCGAATACCCGAAGTAAATATGGACTATCATATCCAAAAAGGCGTACACGTCAGTGGATCTTAGACTCTAGGTAAAGTCCCGAAGTGATTTTTAGCCACCAGATTTAAGAGGAACATGGCGTAGATCCATACACTCTAGGTAAAGTCCTGAAGTAATCCTCGGTCATTGGATCAGGAGAACACACGTCGATTGATCTTAGACTCCGGGTAAAAATCCATTGGGAAAACGAGGTTTGAGATTTCAAATCCCCAAAGTTTGGAATAGTGAAGAGATCTCAACCATTGATTCAGAGGGAGAAGACCTAGTCTATAGATTTGTGAGGCATAGATCTAAATCATTGATTTATCCGTTATCGTCAAGATCGTGAGATCGACGATCCCATAACATTGTAGGGATAGGAGTTGCGAGGAGTTTAAGATATTGAAGGCATGCCTCAATTCAAATCGTGGTTTCTCCAAGAGGACACATGGAGGTTGTAGTAGCATTGTGCACCCAAAAGTAGTTTAACTCCAAAACGCTCATGGGTGCGCCGACAATCGCCTGGTCATTTCCCCAGGGTCACACTCAAGAGACGTCTTATCTGAGAAGGACTTATCTCTCAACACTTTGATTTTTTGCCAAAGCATTAAAGAGAAGGTCACGAGACTCCGAGAGAATGTACTCTGGGAGAAAAGCGAAGGAGAAGTTGAGGTTTGAAATCATCGAAGCCCGAACAGTGGAAGCAAACTATAGTCGTCGATTTGGTGTTGGACAGGTGTCACCATATTGTAAACTCTAGAAGGATTCACTCTAGGGACTTGTGGTTGTTGATATTTTAAATTTCTTAAGGCTGAAGTCCCGGAAATGAAGAGAGTCATTGATGCGAAGGTGGACACGCGGTGTTAGATCGCGAGCTCTGGGAAAATTGTATTTAATCCCTCAGTTGAGATTTGAGATTCGCGAAGTCTTAAGAGCCAAAGCAAATGAGATCCATTAGATCACCCGAAGTGATTTACAGCGGTCAGATCAGGAGAGGAGATGTGGCGAAGATCCGAACACTTCGGGTAAAGTCTCGAAGTGATTTGTATCCTTCAGACCAGGAGGAAACGTGGCGAAGATCTATGAACTCTGGGTAAATACCCGAAGTAATCCTAGGCCATCTGATCTAAGAGGACACGTGGCAGGATTCTGCGTATTGGAGGAGAACAAAAAAAAAGTATTTGAGATTTGAGATTCCCGAAGGATGGATTCAAGGAGGAGATCTTGGTCATAGATTCAAGGGGACAGGGGGAAACTGATCTTCCACTCCGGAATATTTCCACATATAGGAGAGTGGAGTTTAAGAGTTGAAACTCTGAAAGGCCGGAAAGGTGGAGTCAATGAAAACCACTGATTTAGAGGGTAATTGCGTGGCAATAGATCATAGAAATCTGTGGTGACGTGTGGAAGGAGGAAAGAAGAGAGAAATGAAGATTGATAACAAACATTGATTGCAGGAAGCACCAAAGGAGTGAATATCGACAGACATAAGGGATTGCGGGGCCAGGACATGCTCGGACGATAATAATCCTTGAGCAGGCCACAATTTCAACCATTGTTTTAGTAACGGGGTATGTGTTTGCACAAGAAGGATTGCGGGGTGAAACGAGGGTTGGTTGGAAACCACTCTTACCCGCGCTTTCAATCACACATTAGAACAAGGGTTCAACCTAGGGTCGTATGAAGGAAGGGGCTACTAAAGAGGAGCTACCACCTGCATACTGAAGAGTGCTAGAATGCGCAAACAAAAGATCGCGGGTGCCCTTAAACCTGCACCAAGAAGATGAAAGGTTCTATGTTTAACTATAGAATGAAACCATCAAGGTATTAGAGAATTGTTTGGCTTCATAATTGGATATCCTTGACCCGAAGGTCGGACTAGTTCGCTGACCTTCCAAATTAGGAACCATGAATGGAGATTCTGTCCTTTAAGAAAAGAGAATTTTTTTATGCCCCGTCGTGGTTGTGTTACAAAAGCAGTCGAAGGTCGCTATGCATAAATCATTTTTACTAATAACTACATGCAAGAGAGAGTGAGTTAAGAGAAAACCAGAGTGAGCCCAAGTGACTCGGAGCTGAACTAGAGCTACAACAAAACAACCATGGAGCAAGTAAAGAAACTTGTTGCATAAAAAAATGGCCCTACCAAAAGTTGGAGCACCATCAACAGTGGCATCAAAACAATCTAAACGACCAACATATGCACTAGAGGTTGAGGAAATACCTGGAGCTTTGGCTTTGGCTTCACAGGAAAGATTCCACAGGGACTATATCCCACCGAGGAAATACAATGTGCCTCCTGTCAAAGTTCCAATAGATGGGAAATACTCACTAAAAAAATCACCAGTCCCACCTGGTGTAAGTATTGAAGGAGACATGCTCGGAAAGGTTGTCTCCCTCAAGTTTTTAGATCATTATATCACAAACAATAAAAAGTTTCTTAAGCTATCCAGGGAAAAGTACTTAGGCGCTAAGAGTGTATCGGGCACAGGATTGGTATTGCTGGAAAAGTAGATGTTGGGAATAGAATTGGAGAAGTCAGGAATACTACACCTATTGGAGGTTCCCCACTTTGGACACATCTTGGAAATCAATTCCTATTTTAAGTTACTACTTAAATGCATCCATGGAGGGACATTGTGGCTTGACCCACTAGTGTATCAAAGGGATACCGAAAGCAGGAGAGGATCCATCCATTTTGTTCAAAAAGGTAGAGGAGAGAGCCCTATCAGAATCAATGAAGGATAAACTTCACACATCTAGGGGGAAAGGGGGATTGCATGTCGAAACATAAATGATAGTGGTGTTCAATTTGCAATGCCAGTTTTTTTCCTACAAATTGTTGCGTAAGTGATATAAGGATGAAGTATAGGCTAGAGTGATCACAACTGTAGAAAAATTCTTAGAAGGGATCCAAATGAACTAGGCCACCTTCTTGGTGAATCAATTTTTAACAGACTTTATCGAGGCCCAAGAGAGGTGTATAGAATTTCATTATGCTTGGATTTTGATTTTGATTTCACTGGTAGGATGGCAGGAACTGGGATACTACCAATGCATGGGGACAAACAGTAGAGGTAATATAGCCACGCAATATGCCATGTTATGGCATACGATAAATAAAAAGAGGCAACAAGACAATAATGTTACATTTTTTGTATACTTCGATAATATCAAGTATCTAATCGAACATAAACTACACATCTCATCCAAGAAAGTGGAAACCTACAATGATATTGCATGATTCAAAGAAGCATGCACCATATGTATGTGCAAGAAAATAAGGAACCTTTGCACCAGTGGTTGCCAACCAGCTATAGTTTGACAATAGAGGATGTATGCATGATCATGAATGATTGGGAATATGAGTGGAAAACCCCTGCAGAAAAAATGGGGCACCCAGAATATGAAGAAGAACAAAATAAGAGTGATGAAGAATTGGATGAGAGGCAGGGGAATGACCAGAACATTGGTGCAGGAGATATGCCTGGGCCATCAACAACAGAGGCACAGTAGATAGTCCCCATGGTAGGAGTGAAATGCAAATATAAGGAGAAGGAGCTAGTAGGAGGTGCACACAAGAAGACCAAGGTGCAAAAGGAACCCCCAATCTACAATTTGACCAATGACGACATGGACCGAAATGGATACCAAGTATGGGATTTTAGGGAGCAATTCATTGAGGAAGCGGTGAGGAAATAGGAAGAGAAACACCAAAATTTCTAGGAGAAGTTGGTAACACTACAATGGCTCTTGGAAGAAACCAACATAACAAAAGAGCATGGGACAAAGGGAGGAATGTCCACAATTCTAGTGGAGGAAGAAGAGATTGCTCCTCCAGTCTTAACCAAGCTAGCAGTTAGGCACATAATGCTAAAAATTGAGACACATGAAATTAAGTTCCCAAAGGAATAATTACAAGAATGGGTGAAGGAGATAAGCTATTTGAACATAGTGGTGTCATGAATGCTGACACACATATTACAAAGCTTGCAAATGGGCATGTTGCATGAGATTAGGATTTGAGGAGATGAAGCACACCAGGAACTGACAAAAGTACATGATGAAAGGGATCAATCGTAGCAACAGTATGAAATTGTTCTATAGAAAAAGAGTGCAGTGGAAGGGCAAGTGGAAGGAGTAAGGAAGGAAAATAATGAGGCCAAGAAAAGGGCCAGGAAATATTTAGAGGAAAAGGATGAAGCCAAGAGTATGGCGTAGAAGAAACAAGCAACCATCCAGAAGTTGTACAAAGAAATTCCAGAGGTTCAAATAGTAGTAGAAGATATTATGGAAGAGCATGTATTAAATATTGGTGAATTCATCAGTGACTTATGATCGAATATTGGGGACTTACATTGCGAAGTACACTAGGCATGCCACCAGAAGTAAGAACATGAAGAGAGAGAATTACAATGACATTCATCTCCAACATTAATAAGGTGGAAGAAGAGTGAGAAAAACTCTATGAGGAGAGCATGAAAATCTGGAAGAACTTGGTGGAATATCTAGAGATGAAGGTTGTGGAGGCCAAATTAAGAGAAGAGTAGGAAAAGGCCCAACAAGTTTAATAGAGAATAAACATACTTCCACCAACTAAACGTATGAAATTTTTTTTGGCACAGAGGAAGTCATATGTGGAAGTTCAACAATTGAGGGATCAATAGAAGATCCTTCAACAACTCTTAGAACTATTGCAGGAAGATGCATTGAGGGTGATAGGAGAATAGTCCACTACATAGGGAAAGGTGAAACAAGCAGTATATGAAGCAGAAGACAAAATTACAGCCTTGACTACACAGGGGGTCGAAGATATTGTGGAAACAAAGAAGGAAACAATAAAGGAAGTTGCGCCAGTTAAGGAAGCCTCCCAAAAATTCATCCAAGGATAGAGGAGCATGCAACAGGCCTAAGTGGCTCGGGATGAGCCACGGGTGAGTTTTGGGGGATTGTTGGAGAAACATTTTGGAAATAATATACATAATACTAAGTATAGAAGAAGTTTGCAGAAGAAGAAGGAATATTTGAGAGTGAGCAGTTGAGGCACAGACAAGAGTATAGTGCGTAGACAGAAGAATAAAACATAAGAATAAAACAGAGGGATAAAACATAGGAATAAAGTAGAGAAGAAATAAGGAGAAGAAAGCAAGCGAAAAGGAAGGATGACATCTTGGCGTGCTAAAGATAGAAGGATGTGCAAAAGAAGGAAGACCAATAGTCAGAGTGCAAAAGCAACATGCAGATGGAAAAGCAGGTGAAAGCAACTTGAACAACAAGTTAACTTGAGTTATCATGTATTGTAATAGGGTTTTGCAATGAACAAAGTAGGGTTTTAAGCCCTAGAATTTATGTATAATATGTAATGGGTTGGGATATTAGGGGTTCTATTGGTTGTTGTTATGGTTCTTCTCGAGAGGTACTGTGGAGTCTGTTATGTTCTGTTAAAGAAGAAGAGTGATAGGATAGGCTAAGAAGAAAAGAATCTATCTCTGAATGCTAAGGAGATGATGTAGAGAGAGAGAAAGGCTTGCACTGCAGAACAAATAGCCTAAGAGAAAGGAAATATAACCATGATATACATTTGTAAGCATAGTACGAAAGCCTGAATCAATTACCAAATGCATAATAAAGAAGCCAGTCATTGTGGGCATAGCCCATAGTTAGGTGAACCATGTTAACTCCTGTGTTGAATGTCTTTTGTGTGATTGTTCATGGATTCTATCTAGATGTATACTAGATTAAATTTGTCTTATGTATAATCATTGTGCAATTGTTACGACTGTTACAATAATGGGTTTATGTTGTAATATGGAATATAATGATAATATGAATCTGAAATCACTAAGTAGCTAATTGAATAACAAAGACAAAACAATGCACACATAACCAATAAGTAAGAATGAATAACATAATCACCTCCCATTCCCTCACTACTGCAGAAACTCGGTTCCTGTAGTCCCAATAGATACCTCGGGTGAGACTTCATCTGCATGCAGGTGATACCAAAAGGGTCAGTGTCTGAAGGGTTTTTTTGGTCAAATATACCTCTAACCTAGGGTATTACAATCGTGTGCAGCGCCAACACCCCCATAGAAGCACATAAAATTCATATGATTCAAATTGCATCTCTCATTAGATTCCATAGAAGATTGATCATCAGATCCCTTGGTTATTTTTATGGTTCCTCCATTTCCAGAGGGGTTAATATCTAGAGAGAAGTATAGACAAAGAAAAAAATGGAGGGACCACTCAAAATGAAGATAGGTTGGGGATTTGAGAACTTAAATCACTATTTAACAAATTTCCCCCAACTTCAATGGAGATGAGATCAACATTAAGTTTGTATGAAACCAAATAATAGGATATTCTAGAACAAGAAACCAACTATAAAACTTGGAGTCAAACCAAAAGGAACAAACTTAGAAGTAGAAGCAACAATGCTATAGAGCCAAGCAACTCCTATTCCTTCAAACTTCCACTATCTTTTGCTTCTTGAGTGAGACATTTGAGACTGTATCTCTATTCCAAATATAATGTTACTTGAGGTTGGGCTGAAAACTGAATCATACCATCTATCGTGGATTGGATGGACTAACTCTAAAATGAGAGCTCATGCCTTAAAAAAATGTAAATCTAAAATTTAATAGTGAAATGTTAACAATGTCTTAGATTTATATGTAAGAGAAAGTTTTAGATGCATAAATAAAATGATATTTTAGTACTTTGATTAAAAGATTTATTTTATTTTTTATTTTTAAAATGATAATTAAGTTTTGACTTATTAATGAAGTTAATAGAACAATGAATCATTTACCAAATTTAAATTTATATTTTTATGATAATTTTTTGGTAAAAGAAAAGAAAAGAAAATTTGGAATAAATTTAGAATATATATATATATATATATATATATATATATATGAAAAATGATAATGTTTTAAATTTAAATAAATAAATAAGGGAGTCTGCTTGATGGCTCCCTTACCCACTAAGTTTATAAGAAGAGAACTCATATCGATAGATACATTCATGTTAGTGGCCACCATCATCTAGCTCAAAAAATAGCGGTCCTGAAAACATTGATGACTCGATCCATCCACATTTTCGCCCCTCAATTGCTCACAGAGGAAAAATCTCATCTTACCTTCCCTCTTGTCCAATGGATACTCTCACTCTCAAATCAGCCAAGCCTTCCACTTGGCCCAAAATCCTAAATCCTAAAGCTCTTCTTCCTCCTTCCCCCCTCATGCCCACATTTCATTTCCTTACATCCAAGGAACCACTGATCATATCTCAAAAAATTTAGGAAAAAAGAATATCAAAACCTTTTTCAAACCCTAGAAAACCCTTTATCAACTTTTTATATCTGCCAAAGATAAATATGGCCCAATGTTGGGTCCAAGAGTTTACCAAATTCCCTTCTCCTGTGGAAAATCCTATATAGGTCAAATAGTTAGATATTTCAAATCTCGTCTCAAATAACATATTGTTGATACTACCCACAATTGAATCTCTAAATCTTCCATCATCGCTGAGCACTCCTCTAAATACAAACACCTTATTGTTTTTGTTTAAACCAAAATATTAGCCTCTACCCCTCACTACTCCTCTCGCCTTATTTGGGAAGCTCTTGAAATTGAAAAACATCCTAATAATTTTAACTGAGAAGATGGCTACAAACTTAGGCAATCTTGGAAGCCTACCATTCGTCACCTCAATAATCAGGCTTCTCATGGCTATTTACCTCCCTGTTTCAATCATTTTTCTTCTCTCGCGCATGTTTCCTCTTCTTTATTAAATCTGCCATTTTCATTTTAATTTCTCCCTATTTGTTGTTATCATCTTTGAGCATTTGTTATTTTTAACATAATTTTCTATCTTCCTACTCTCTTTATTATATATTTATTAACTTAATTTATTTCTATTAATTACCCCCTTTAATATTTCTAATTTTCTCCCCCCTTTAATTTTCCATCTCACATTCACTTTCCCTAATCTTTCGATTGATTTTACTTTTTACCTTACTATTTCCTTTTTATTTCCTCCTCATCGCCTAATCTCCACAACTGTAAATGTCTAATATATTTTATTTCAATTATTTTTTATTATTTTTAATATATTTTAATTTCTCAAATTCTTTATTAATTTTACTTAATTTCAACAGCTAAGTATTTTCCCTTTCTCTTTGTTCTTCAATGATAATTTACTTATCTCTTTAAATACAAGTCACACATAACTCTTTTCCACCATACAAGCTTCAATTGCCTATAATGATGGGTGGAGCATCCACTCAAAACATTAAATGTTTCAAAACATCATACACAATTTTCTCTAGAAATATTACTGAACATAAATAAATATAGATAATGAAAATTGATAATGCTTTAACTTTTATGAAGAAAAATGAATATAGATAATGAAGATGGATAATACTTTCAATTTATAAATAATTAATTTCCTGTGAAGAAAAAATGAATCTGGATAATACTTTAAATTTATATATAATTAATCTTTAATTGTATAGAAAAATAAATTTTAGTTGTATAGAAAAATAATATTTGAGTGTTTTGATTAAATTCTTTATGATTTTTTTTTTGTTTTGAAATAATGTTTAATGAATATAATGACAAGGTGGATAGAATGTTAAACTATTTATATTTTCAACATTGTCTTTTCCACACATTAAAAAAAAAAGTTAGTACAAATCATAAATGAATTTAGAAAAACGTGGTGTTTCCTACCTAAATGACATTAAAAAAAATAAAGTTAGATACCAATCTTGAATGAATTGAGCAAAAAAAAATAAAGCTAGATTCAAATTTTGAATGAATTGATCAATAAATCTAGATTCAAAGCTAGATTCAAATAAAAAATAAATCTAGATGCAAAAAAAAATAAATCTAGATGCAAAAAAAAATAAATCTAGATGCAAAGCTAGATTCAAATAAAAAAATAAAGCTAGATTCAAATTTTGAATGAATTTTGAATGAATGTGGAAACTGAAGATGATTGATAGATGACATGATAGAATCCACCCATCACGCACTTTCCCTTCAATGTAAGAAACACGATGATGAGGAGAAGACTCTATTGTTTGGCTTAATGATGAGGGATGGGATTAATACCATTTTTTCTTCCAACCAAATCAAAGTGGTAATGGAATTATAAGTTGTAGTGGGCCAACTCCACCTTCAATACAAAGGGGGAATGGGGTTGTGAATGGGTTGTCGATATACAGAGATTGAGGTCCAACCATGCTATGTTATGGGGAATATCCTCAATCTTGTTCTCCATCATGTCCAACCTTGAAATGTGGGCAATCATGTGTATGTGGATATTGAAGCAGACATAATTGACACAACATAACTACAAACAAACAATTTAGGAAGCCATTTGTCTTCGTTATTGGAATTTGGAATGGGGTGGGGCATCAATGATGGGAAGTGGGTAGAAAAACATGCTCACCCATGAATTTGGAATGGGGTGGGGCATCAATGAATGAATTGAGTGAAGGCATGTTATGGGGAATATCCTTAATCTTGTTCTCCATCATGTTCACCCTTGAAATGTGGTCAATCATGTGTATGTGGATATTGAAAAAAACATATTTGACACAACATAACTACAAACAAACAATTTAGGAAGCCATTTGTGTCCATTATTGGAATTTGGAATGGGGATGGGGCACCAATGATGGAAAGTGGGTAAAAATACATGCTTACCTAATCCCATCCATAGACTTTCAACTTCCCTTTTCCTTGGTGGGTTGTGGATGCCCATATCCCTATAATCAATATTAATGATGGAACAAGTAAATATATAATTTCCACTTGCGAGTCAAGAGACCCAAACGTTTAGTGTAAATGTAATGAGTCAAGAGACCCAAACGTTTAGTGTAAATGTAATGGGGACCAATCCTTTATAAGAATCCTTTTCATGGATCCTTACACAATTGGGACCATTATCCCTATGGTGGTGATGCCTAATAAGTGTGCCAAAGTTAATTTTACTTAATCTCTACATTAGCTCTATACTAGTTCCTATATCAATGTTAAGTTTTTCTATTGGATTTATGTCAAATATTTTATTGGAATAAGATAACTTAATGTTTTAGTAATTACAATAAGTTTAATAGTTTTATTATATTGAAAGAAACAAAGTGAATTTTATAATTTAGTGTAATGTTTTAGTAATTACAATAAGTTTAATAGTTTTATTATATTGAAAGAAACACAATGAATTTTATAATGTAGTGTAGGGCAGATGTATAATATATTTGTTTAGCATTTTCATACTACATGGTATAAATAAATATAATGTAATATTTTTAAAATAAAAAATAACATTTTTTTTTTTATAAAAATAAAATTTGCAATGTTAACAGTGTTTTAAAAATGATATCAAATATTAATTAATACACATCATTGCATAGTTATCATAATTTTATCTTTTTAATATGGAGAGATTTGGATTGCAATTTCTTTTGATCTTTCTTGATGTATAATGAATTTGAAATTAATATATATATATATATATATATATATATATATATATATATATATATATATATATATATATATATATATATATATATATATATATATATATATATATATATATATAT
>ML793263.1:27614-40987 GCA_009831015.1 Picea engelmannii | reverse complement strand
TTACTTAATCATTTTTGTGTTAAAAATATTGATTATAATTATTTAAATAATTTTTTTTATAAACTAATTAATTAAAATGCAATAAAGTTTTAATCATCTTTAAAATAATTCTAACACTAATTATTAAGATTCAACTTAAATAATACACTTTAAAAATAATCATTTTACTTTAAACTTATATAAATATATAATTTATCTTTAATACATTTTAAAATTAATATTTTACTTTAAACTTATATAAATATAGAATTTATCTTAAATAAATATAGAATTTATCTTAATTGCAAATTTTTTTTCTTGATATTTTGTCAACCAACTTTATTAACACAACTAACCTAGTATCATCTTCCATTGAGGATTTTACACATAGAGTTACTTCATAGTTGTTGGTATAGGGGCAAACCCGGGGTTCAATGCTACAACAATGCACCAACAAGACCCTAACTACCGGCTCTTTCAGCAACACCTGCGAAGCAGATGAAGTCTCACCTGAGGTAGAGGCAGGGGTGGTTGCAAGACTTAGGTGTCTGCAACCTTAGCTAGGACACAGATCTATGATTACATCGCTTACATAGCACTTAGCATCGATCATTCGTCAATAGTCAACCCTTATTATACTTCGCATATAGCACAGAGCATCACAATGTTCACTTAGATCTAAGTTATTTCAACACTTAGCAATAGTAAAATCGATCAGATCCGGTAGATCAACACTAAGAATCTTCATACATGTCATATCTAACATTCACACACCTCTAAGAAGCACAGAGCATAAGTAGATCTATCTAAATATATCAAAGCACTTAGCAAAAGAAGGGATAAACACATCAAGTTGAAGCACAAAGAATAACACAGAGATTTACATGGTTCACCCCTACCCTGGGGCTACGTCCACCAATGCTTCATCTTTATTAGTGTCTTCAATCAGTTACAACACAGAGCCACCAAAAACCTTCTTCGCATAGGACAAAATATCTGCGCAGCTCGCTAGATCCTTCTTCATTGTGCTACAACACAAAGCCTTCCACAACTCCTTACAATGACTTTCACTTAGCTCTGTAAGCCTCTTACAGTCATGCACATAGCACTTCCAAAATCTATTAGCACTTAGATTACATACATACATCTCTATATCTTCTGATAGATGCCTAGATTTCTATTTATACATTACAAAAGTGGGCCTAAGTGTGGGTAAACCCACGGGCCGACATCCCCTTCCCATTACATATTCCCAAAAACCCAAAAGGGGCCCGAAAGTGGGCCAAGATTCTGTGATCTCCGCTTTGCCTTGCGCTCTTCCTTCAACTGGATTTCGAAGTCCCAAAATAGGTCAACATGACCAAGATTAGCCTAAAACTTGGTCGAGGGACAACAAGCCCCCAACAATCACCTGTGACTCGTCCCGAGTCACTTTGGTCTACGCAATTCAGCCTCGAACACCTCAAGCTACATCGACCTCCTGCTTTGTTGTGGCCTCTTGCTCGGTGAATTCCAGGATCATTGCATTGTTTACTGGTCCTTCCAGGCATTGTTCTGCGGTGATGACAACCTATTCTAGCTCTGCCCCTTGGCTTTCAATCTCAGAAAACAACATGCATGCCTTGTCTTGTACAAGTTGGATTCGTTGAGTGACTTCCATCACTTTGCTCTAGATCATATGGATCTGCTGCTGAGTTGTTCGTTGGTCATGAAATATTTTCATTCTATCTACTGCAGACAAGACCTTCAGTTGTGCTTGTAATTTTGGATTCTCTGTAAGGTTTTCATATGTCTGGGCACTCTGGTTACTTAGCTTCTTTCACTCCAAGGAAATAGCTTTTAATCTATCAACTGCACTGTGAGAAGTTGTTTTTCTTTGGTCCCTTATCTCCTGTGGAGTTTCGGGCACTGCGCGAAGCTCTAGGTCTGTGATTCATTGCTGGAGTTTTTGGATTACTCCTTCCAGTTGTGCCACCTACTGTGGAACCCGTTATTCTGTCTATACTTCGACGACGATCACAGAGCAAAGTGCTATGTTGACTAGTTCCTTTATCTCGAGTTGCTCTGCGAGCAACTATTCCTTTCTTTGTTGTAGATTTGCTTTCTCTACATCCCATTTTTCTTGGAGAGAAATCTTTTCTCGTTCTGACATGTTGCGCTGCTCCATAAGAGATCCCTGTACCTGTGTTAAAGCTTGAGTGGATTCTTTGCTTCATCTTGTGCTTTTAGAAGTCGAGCCTTGACTGAATCCACGATTTGGTGGAGTTGAGCTGGATCATCTCCTACTTCTGGTGTTTCGACTGACAAGGGTACAGTGGAGACTGCGTGCTTCAACTTAAGTGCATGTTGCACTCCTTGGAACTCTATCTCAATCCAACTGTACATATCCTCTTGTTTATTCTCTTGCTTCTCTACTATCTCCATCACAACATCATTCAAAGCTGCGATGATGAAGTTGAAGTCATCTAAGGTCAATGTGGTCTACAACTTAGTCACAGGAGATTTGGAATTCTTCCGGGAAGAAGGTTTCTGAGGTGAAACCTTCCTCTTCTTCAAAAGCTTTTCTTCTTCTCTGCGCTTCTGTTCAACTTCTTCTAACTCTTCACCATCACCCTCTTTCTCTGGTGTGACGAAAGCAGTCTTCACCAAGGCACTGCTTAAGTCTTGCACTTTGTTGATCTTCTATCGCATCCTAGGTTCAGGTAGATCCTGCGCAGTTTCTGGACTGTCTACATCAGATATCTCCGTAGGGTCAACTGGAACAAGGAGGTCTGTCGACCATTCCTTTGTGATATCCTCCAGATCTTCTTTTGTTAATCTATAATAGGACTGTAACTATTTCTTGTTCTCATCAGTGTGTGTTGTGATGTAGAGAAAGTGTATGTCTACACCGAACTTCATCAGGGGCCGAAACCTGTAGAGGGTGTTCGGAGTGATGCATTGTGTAGACTGGATAGCTACTTTCAACTGATTATAATATGAATGAAACATGACATTTGAATGCCATTGTTTATTCATATCATTCAAGTACCACATGGTACTAAACTTCACAACCAACGATTCAAATGGCTGGATGTCCGAGAAGGTCGCACCTTCCAGCATCTCCCATGCAATGAAAGTAATCAGGATCAGGAGCCAACTGAAATGGAACTCATATCCTTGGTCCTGGGCTTCTCTGCAGTTGAGCTCCAGTTGGTTTACCAAGTACTGCGCCCAATTCATCTGTAGGCCCTCCGTGCACTTTCCTGCGAGGTCTACTACGAATCTAGTGACTTGGGTTGGTCGGTTCTTGCAAACTAACTTTCTTGCGATCAACTGACAGACGAAGCATACTCTGCCATTCTGAATAGAGGCTACGCGCATTCCCTTCTCGACATCGCCCTACGTTTCTTTAATCTTTTGTGCTAATTCTCTGTCCATGGTTTTGCCATGATAATCATCCTGCAGGTCAGGGCCTTTTATGCTTAAGCTCATGATCCAATTAATTAACATTGGATCCACTATTATGTGACGATTTAACCATAAGTAACCTCTGTGGTAACAAGATAGCAACAACTTGATGCATGCATTCATCTCCTGGTGTCTGCCAAAGTGCGGGATCTTCATAACATTAAGCAATGTGGACTGTGTGAGGTTATGGGTCCATGACTGAGGGATGATCTTCAAATTATTTCCCTTTGTCTTCGTTAGGTACTTGTATGGAGCGAGAATGTTGCAGACCTTCCTGTCGCTGAGGTTGAAGTCACTAAACTTTGACGCTGCAATATTGTCTTGGTCAACGCAAACTGTGCGTATCCCTTTGGGTAGTTACGTTGTGACTAAAGGGTACTCGAAGTTTCTAGGCACACTATACCAATTAACTGCGCCACTCAGGGGTGGAATGTAGGTAGGTAGGATGCTCAGGATCAGTTTAGCATTTGCAAGATAATCCTTATGCTTAGTTCGCTTCTCATTGATCAGTCGAGACGGTCCAACTCGAGCAGTGGAAGGAGATGATTTCACATTTCTCGTGGATGAATCCTATACACCTATAGATAACCCTCACTCCGACATGACTCTCTCAATCATTAAATTGATCAGAACTTCCTCAAAAACATTATCTGCAGTGTTGAGCTCATCCGATAAGCAAGATCGAGGTAGCTAAATTGATTTAAGGATTAAGTCAGATACAACAATAAAAGAGATGGAAACATGGTGATGATCACTATGCAATATAAGCTTAATCTATGGGCTCAAATTCTCAGTTAACAAAATTGTTCTTGGTGCGTGGCACAATGGACTAAATAAGAAATTCAGAAACAGTCTGCTTGCAATGGGTATGAAGCTTCTATTAATGCTGGTTTGTCCATTATGGTGCAGTCCAATGGTATGATGACGATCCTTTATTGCTTTTATGTCCGTTCAGGGTGGAAATCGAACGGATATATCGAGCCCAATGTCTATATTGCTTCGCCACGACAAAGTGCCATAGGTTGTTGTTCTGATGTCCTAGCGAAGCTCCCATTCTGCAAGTTTTCTTTCTACGATGCCCCCTCTGGGGCCTTCTGTAAATTTTCAATCTTAGCCCTCTTCTTACTTATATTTCTAGCCTTCTTTCCAGTAATCTTCAACTCGGTCTGTCTTTTTCGTTTTGATTCCTATCTTCTTTTAGCATAGTCACTGCGCATTGTTGAGGTTCTCTCCTAAGAATCAGGGGTAATATTTCTTCTTTGTCTTGGATAGGTACTTCAGTCTTTTGGGCATCTTCCAATGTTCTTATAGATTCGACATCAGGGTCTCTAGTGTGAAATAGATTCGATATGTTCTCCTGTTCTTCAATCAATTGTGAGATCCTCCTGGTCATGAATTCTTGTAACTCTTGTTTCTGTTGTTCCAAAAATTCTTCTTCTTCCTTTCGTCTAGATTGATCTCTATCAATCCAGGGTTTTCCCAGTAACATGGTAAACAGGGCGATGTCCTCAATAAATTTAATAATCTCAAAATATTCTTTAGTCGAAGTTCCATTGGCATTCATAGATATCTTAGTGATCTTTCCACATAGGTTTACCAATTTTCCTCTAAGTAGTCCTATTCCTCCTAATGAAGGAATCATAGCAGACCTTCCTATAGCTTCCCAAGTTCTCTCTATCATGATATTCATATGTGTTTCCTTATCCAGAACACAATCAATGTCGAAGTCCCCTATTCTTACTTCGATGCATTCTTTTTATTTAAATATCTCTGATAACCTAACATGTCGGTGGTCATTCAATATTTATTTCATCTATAGCAATACTTTCACTGATTCTTTCTGGGGTTCTTCTATTTCTGGATCTTCCTCTTGGTTCAGATTCATTCCTTCAAGCTTAGCAATCATTCTGGGGTAATCCAATACTTCATGGTCTAGATATTTACAACAAAGACAACTAGACCTGCCACCAGGGCATTCCTTATCTAGATGTCTCGGTTTTCTACAACTGTAATAGAGGGTTAATCCTCTCTTTCTTTTAAATGATCCCCAACCTCTTCTCATGGGGGCTAACCTGCAACAAATTCTTTCTAGGATCCTGCATCCATTTGTTAGTCCAAACATTCTTTCTATGCATAGGTATAACATATCTATCACTATTCTT
Organism: Picea engelmannii; assembly: GCA_009831015.1. Lineage (NCBI taxonomy): Eukaryota > Viridiplantae > Streptophyta > Pinopsida > Pinales > Pinaceae > Picea > Picea engelmannii. The sequence continues at coordinate 35,396 of ML793263.1, read as the reverse complement.
ATCAGATCTATTCATATCAAACCTTCTTTCATCTATTAATACCCTAGTTTTTAAGCTAGGACAAAATCTATCAAACATACCTAGATCCATGGTTTAGAAACAAAAATTCCCACTTATCTTACTTTTATAGAGTACAAAGCTTCCAGATCTAGAACTTTTAACTATTCTTACCTTTATCAGAGCACAGAGCTTACAAATCTTACCTCTTTTAATCATAAAATTCCACTTTTACCTTTCTTAGAGCACAAAGCATTCAGATCTTACTTCTTTTCTTTAGTATCAACCTCTTTTCTTGCAGGTCTAACCTTTCTTTCTTGGCACAAAGCTTCATAGGTCAAGTAGGATGTTGCGCACTAGGGAAATAGATCTATGCACAAAGATTCCATGGTTTCAGATTGACTCTTTGCACAAATATTCTTCTTCTTTACTTCCCATCAATCATAATTTCAAGTCCCAGCAACAGAACCATTTGTTGGCACAGGGTCAGACCCGAGGTTCAATGCTACAAAAATGCACCAACAAAACCCTAACTACCGCCCCTTTCAGCAACACCTACGAAGTAGATAAAGTGTCACTCGAGGTAGAGGCAATGGTGGTTGCAAGACTCAGGTGTTTGCAACCATAGTTGGGACACATATCTGTGATTATATTTCTTACAAAACACTTAGCATCGATCATTTGTCAATAGTAAACCCTTATTATACTTCGCAGATAACACAGAGCATCACAACATTCACTTAGATGTAAAGTATTTCATCACTTAGCAACAATAAAACAGATCAGATCCGGTAGATCAACTCTTCATACATGTCATATCTAACATTCGCACACCTCTAAGAAGCACAAAGCATAAGTAGATCTATCTAAATATATCAAAGAACTTAGCAAAAGAAGGGATAAAGACATCAAGTCGAAGCACAAAGCATAACACACAAATTTACATTGTTCAGCCCCACCCTGGGCCTACATCCACCAACTCTTCTTCTTTATTAGCATTTTTAATCGGTTATAGCACAGATCCACCAAAAACCTTCTTCGCATAGGACAGAAGATCCGCGCAGCTCACTAGATCCTTCTTCCTTGCACTACAACACAAAGCCTTCCACAACTCCTTACAACGACTTTCACTTAGCTCTGCAAGCCTCTTACAGTCATGCACAAAGAACTTCCAAAATCTATTAGCACTTAGCTTACATACATACATCTCTATATCTTTTGATAGATGCCTATATGTCTATTTATACATTACAAAAGTGGGCCTAAGAGTGCGTAAACCCAGGGGCCAAAATCCCTTTCCCATTACATATTCCCAAAAACCCAAAAGGGGCTAGAAATTGGGCCAAGATTCTGTGATCTCCACTTCGCCTTGCACTCTTCCTTCGACTGGTTGTCGAAGTCCCAAAATAGGTCAACGTGACCAAGATTATCCCAAAACTTGGTCGAAGGCCAGCAATTGTTTTTTCATATTTCTATGGTAGTAGCTTAACGTTTTGTGTAACATCAATAAAATGTTGATATTGAGTTTCATATTCTTGTTTATTTGTGTTATACTCATATTTGTGTGAGGCTCATATTCAATGTATTGATTTTTTTTTTTGTTTTATGTGATAACTCTATTACTATGCACATTTTTTGGTTTTCTCAATATAGTATTTTGTTGATTAAGCATTTAATTCCACTTGAAGCAAGATTAAAGAGAATTTTAAAGTTTACAATAATATTAATGTTAACTGAAGTGTTATTATTTTATTAAAAGAATATAATTTATTGTATTTATTAAATTGTTAAAATATGTTTTGTGGAAAAATCATCAAAACTAATCTTACCTTCTTCGTTTTTAGGTTGGCTCAAAGACATTACAATAATATACTTGTTAATATCTCAAATTATCACTTGGTTGAATTGAACTTGAGTGGGGAGGATAACAATCATTCCTCCCAATAACCCAAGCTAGGCCTAATTGACAACTAATCCTAACTTGCAGAAAATGAACTTAGGGTTTTAAATTGTTTCTACTATAATCCAATTTTATGTTTAGAGGTACAAACTTTGCCATGCTAATTATTAATAAACTTCAACAATGGAAATTCAACCATATGGAATGAAATAAAATAATAAGGTTATGAAACACATCAATATTAAAAACAAATACTGAGAAAAAACTTTTGAATTGAAAAAAGCTATGACATTAAAATGTTTTGTTTTAGTTTTTTCAAGAAATTGAAATATTTCAAAGCACACCATCCACATGGAAATTCCTCTGCATTCTAAATGAGTTAAATTGATACATTAACAAGGAATTTTTCCTGTTAGCTTATTCTAGCTTTTCCATCTTGTTAGATTGTTGAACACCTAATAACAAGGAAAAGCTATCTTTCATTTTATTTAAAAAAATATTTGGATTCTATAGGCTCAAATTGGTTGGCTTTTTTCTTTCTCTCTGCACTTTTATAGATTTTAAAGAGTTGTTTAGAGACTTGGTCAAATATGATCAAATGTATCAACTCTTTAAGTTCCTTATTTATTATAGTTATGAAAGACTTAATCTACTATCATAATCATTAGTCAACTTTAAATTAAATGTCTCTTTAAACACAAGGTTAACATTGATCACTCAAGACTAGTGTGGTTTTGATTGAATTCTATGTCAGTCCCACTTCCCAAGAGGCTTTCATTTGGGGCTATAGTGGTCCCATTACGCTTGGACATTACACAACTACCCCATAGTGCATTTCATAATGAACATATCAATGCAACTAGCTATGTTATAACCGACAAACTAGGTTCTTTTCTAGGCCACTAAATACTTAGCCAACTTCACCTTGTTATCCCTTTCAACACCAAAGTTACCCCTTGATCCATTTCAAATCACACCTCCTAATTTTTTTATTTTTTTAGGTCCCACAAAAGATCAATTATAAATAAGGTGGAAGCACATAGCTCCCAAACTTTTCTCCAAGTTCTCTTTCATAAATTTTTTGAAGGTACTCTTCCTCTAACTATTGTCGCTTGTCCAAGCCTATTGTTGCGAGATGAAATTCTCTGTTCTCTTTCCATGCTTTGATAAAGTAATCCCAACCACCCTTGACCAAGAAAACCAAGCAATGTTTTTTCCCCCTTATATATAATAGTGCCCCACCATTGCATAGTATTGCATAGATAAGGGCTTCCAAAGATCACAATACATGGATTAAGTGGTACTACATGACATTCCACCTCATTGAAAAAATCAATACTAGTAATGAAAGCTTGGCTTTACTACACATATTGAATCTTAAACTAAATTATTTTACATCCAGCATGGATGTGGATACTCATATTTCCAAACCAAGTTCATCAAGTAATGCTGCAAAATTCAAATTGCACTGAAAACCAATATCAATAAGAGCATTCACCTTCATGTTTTCCCCTAAACCTTCACTTTTAAGAGTACATTCATTTTTTCACTTGCTCTTGGCTCTTGCAATGTAACGAAGACAAGAACATTTACTTGCATGTTATTCCACTAAACCCGTGTTGGACACACCTACCACACTTAGAGGGGGGGGGGGGTGAATGAGTGTGGGGATCTTTTTCCCAAAAATTCCCTCTTACACAAAAACTCCTTAGTTAACATTCAACATTTTCTCATTACTCATTATTGTCATTTATAATCAGTTAGATGTGAATACATATCAACAACATATATCAGCAACATATCATCACAAATCATCTCCACAAGGAACACAAGGAACACAAGATGTATGTACAATTTTTCTTTTTATTATGGACTTCAATCCGGGAGTTTTTTAGCAACAACTGAATAGAGTACAACTCTACAAGAGAACCAGATCTATATGAAATACTCATATTACATTCTCAGCACCAACTGAGATGAGGCAACAATCCTCAACATATATCAATTTGTCAACATAAACAAGTGCATCAACCATGCACCAACCTGTAATCAACCTATACCATAAACAAGTGCATCCAACCATGTACCAAGTATATAGAAATCATGTGTCAAATAATCATCAACAATGAATCATCAATATGTACCAACATCATCAACTATACACCTCATGTATGTGCCAACTCATCAACTGCTTGTCTCAACATCCATGACTAGTTTTGGATTAGTCAACAACCCCAACTTGAAATAATCATAACTTTGTACCTGTAATGAATAAAGATATGAAATTGATATACAATGTTCTTCAGTGCATTTTATGCAATTCCTCCAGGTGGCACTACTTGGAACCTCTCATAAAAGGCGTTATAGAAAAAATGGCATGCCTTTATGAATTCTGGATTATTCTAGAGAGCGACCTTGTAGAGCATGGACCAAAAAAAATATTCTTTGAATTGATTTGAAACTATTAAAAAACCTACTACATCCAGTACCGTAACCAAAACATTTTGTCTCACTGAATTTGGATCTGTTATGAAAAAATTATGACATTTTTACTCGAAACACCTATTTTTGACTAGTTTCAGGACTAGCCACAAACCTTATTTTCCACAGAGTGTAACTCCCAAAATACAACGACCCACAAGCTGAATTTTTTACCATAGATACTTGGGTATGTTTTCTCAATGGAATATAAATTTCACATTCTTAATCATTATAGAAAAAAGTTACAACAAAAATGGTTAGATGACCTGTAAATAACATACCTTAGAAAACACCATCAAAAGAATTTATCCTTCCTTGCATTTCGGCCTTATTTTCTTCACCTTTCCTCAGAATTCTAGCTTATATATCCTTGTTTATCTTAGACACATATAGATATTCAATATTCTCAAGTGTGATTAAAATGAGAGAGCCTTGCCTCTTATTTATACTCTCCAAGTAGCTTCCTTAAAAACATCTTCTAGGTCAGTTGGCCCCACTTTCCTTATTTTAGGGTTAACCCACTTCTAATTTCTCTATTAAATTTATTATTTAAATAATTTATTTTTTATTCACTTTGAATTATAGTAAACTCAGCACTTCACTTTATTATTTACCTTTTAAAATTCCTTAAACCACTTTGACTACTTTGACCTTTTGGGGCTTCTAGATGACATGTGAGGGTCCTCCAACGTCTTAAGGCCATAACTCTCAAACCGTGAGGAGTTATGTGATGTTCCACATACCACCATAAATGGCATGGAACATACTATTCATATAGAATAGTATTGTCTAAAAATATATCATAACGCATACCGTTACCCATCAAACAAACTTGGGTCCATTACCCAAACCTGGGGTCTCCAACTTCTCATGGCCATAACTCTCTAACCGTGAGGAGTTATGTGACGTTCTACATACCACCAGAAATGGAATGAAAAGAAATATACATATAGGATATTTTCCCTGACAAATTCAATGTCCTTCATCTCATTATTCCACATGCAAGCATGGGTCCTCCAACCATTCTTCTAGGATAACACAATCCACAAAGCGTCTTCCCATGAGGGATTTCACCATAAGGGGACCATTTTGGAGTTCATCCATTTGTGCACCTTATCAGTCATGATAAGACAATAATGATTCATCTATACATTTTTCCAACAATGCATCATATACCAATGAAACCACATTGATCCATCTTCATCATGTATCAATGACAACTCATTGATCCATCTTCATCATATCAATGACAACTCATTGATCCATCTTCATATATGCATTCTCATCAAGGAAAATACATATTATAGTACATCAATGAACAATCAATCAATCCTTTGACATCAATCAATCACTTGACATCAATCAATCAAACCATTGGCATCAATGGCAACATGATCCAACAATCCCCCCCTTTGGCATTGATGGCAATACAAACATTGATGTCAACACCAATTACCAATTATTGATCTCAACATGTAGATAAGGCATGCTCTACATCAATAGTCAATGTGACTATCTCTCCCCATCAATAAACATCAATCACATCAATGTGATTAACTCTCCCCCTTTGACATCAATGGCAAAGGGCCATTCTCATCTTGGGGATTCTCCCCTTGCTTGAACTCTCCTTGGGGTTGCTCTCCCTATATGAATGCCTTTGATATTCCTTTGAATAATCTCTCCCATTTTGAACAAGGGATATCACTCTGAAGTAATGCTAAAGATACATCAAACATACTCCCCCTGTGACCATTGCTCCCCCTGAAATTATGCTCCTGTTCTCTTTCTTCAAGTATAGGGCTCTTTCTAGGTATGCATTTGATAAATATATCCTCCTAGAATCATGGGAAGAATAATGAATCCCCCTATGGGTATGTCTCCCCTATCTTTTCTGCAAGATGAACATTGTGCTACCATATAACGATCCTTGGAACTGTTCATGCATCCAACACATGCCATACCAAGCATAATGAAGCAAAAGATATGTCAACAATGAAATAAAGAATCATGAGCAAAATATCAACCAAGTACATCATGTACAAAATGTGTGTTCATCATGAAAAACACCTATGTACATCAACATCATGCAATGTTCCAAAAGATATCATCCATGGAATGTATCAATCATATGCCTTTATCAACATGCCAACATGTGCATCCACCAAAATGCCAACCATGTGCATCCACCAAAATGCCAACCATGTGCATCTACCAACATGCCAAACAATGTATCATATCACTCATGATATGTCCCCATCATGAACCAAATGCCACAATCATGTATATCAAACAAATACCAATTTTTGTGCTAATCAAGTAGTACCAATGGTGTAGTATCATCAAGCATATGTCATCTATGAGTGTACCAAACATGTACATTACCATGCACCCATACCACAAAATGATGAATCCCATATATGTATGCCAAATCCTCCATAAAACATGTGCAAATCAAACTGCTAGTAGGTGCCTCTTTCAATGTACTAGAAAAGTACCAATCATGCATCAACTATAGATCAACAATGATGTGCAACATGATCACCTCATCAAATCACCAACCATATGTTCCAATATGTAGCCCAATCTACATGAAAAATGCATGCACCATGATATCAGTATATGCTTCCAATAATACATCATAAAATATATCAATGAAACTCAAATATGTACCATTCATGTACACTAACAGATCAACATCAATCCATACTCATGGGTTAGTGTCATGCACTCGAGATTTTATTTTACATAATCCAATAGATGAACACTTAAACTTGCAACAAATCGTGTCAGAACCTACAACAAACAATGTCAGACCCTACAACAAAGTGTTATACCATCACATCAAGCTGCAATCCATGCGTGTAGCCTTTTTCTCAAGGCTTTGCCACATATACGCAGTCTGTTGCACAACAACTCATGTATGTATGTGACCTATACAAGGTCATCTTGCGTATGTACATGACTGATACCATTGTCACCCGCGTATGCTTTAGTAGATGACTTACTTGAGCTTCCCTTCAGTCTTTCATTCTGTTCTGACTGCTCTGTCTTCTTCACCCACTTTTGTAGATGTCCCTGCTCCTCAGAAATTGAGCTCTGAGCATCCATATTTTCAAATATGTCTCCCTTTATTACTTCATTCCTTCTTCTAGCCATGCTATTTGAAGTTCTCATCATGGACTTTCTTCTTGTGTTCCAACACTCATGGGATTTGTGGCCAAATCCACTACAGTTGTAGCATCTCATAGTTTTACAGTAAAGAACAATGTGTCCTACTTGATCACATCTCCAACACCTCATGGTGTTATAAAATCTTCCATTATATCTCCTTTCATAAGATCTACATTCAAAAGCTTTGTGACCATATCCATTACATGAATAACAATGTCCATGAAAAATACTTT